>JACYXH010000719.1:1388100-1483216 GCA_026745465.1 Lota lota
CTAACCAGGCTTTGCACCACTTCCACTTTTTGGGCTCTGATGCATGATCTGATAGTCCTCAGCCTCCCTCGTAGGTGACTTTGGATAAAGGTGTCTGCAGAGTGACCAAAGGTAAACAGCAGACCCACATACCTGGATGGTGTCCAGGGATATGTCCGCCCAGTACAGGCAGTTGCGGTCGTAGTCGAAGTCCAGGGCCACGGCCTCCCTGAGGCCGGTGAGGGGCAGGGGCTGGTCGGTGCCGGTGGCCAGGTCGTAGCGGTGGATGGAGCTCCGCACAGCGTACAGGATGAACTCGTTGCTCTCTGCAAGCATCACACAGACCGGGCCGGGCCGCTGTTTAGTGTGCACACACAGGTGAACAGACTCGGTGGTATCATCGCTACGTTTCTTTATAGAAGGATAAAGGAAAGAAAGACTGGCAACACACAAAGTGAAATAAATAAATATCAGGTCTAATAGGCGAGACTCCCAGCCGCTCCACAGGAAATCCTTCTTTTTCTGTGGCCACCCTTTAACACGTCTCACTCTCTCTCACTCTGTACTGTCTTTTTACTTCTTTTAGAAAGTATAAGGGGGGGGGGGGGGGGGGGGGGGGGGGGGGGGGGTGCTCTACCTCCAACTGGACAGGGAAGCATCTCTCCGTTCAGTCTGGCCTCCACATCGCCCCCACTACAGCTGTCCCCAGACACCTTCCTGTACCTGAGAGAGAGACAGAGAGACAGCGCCAGAAAGACAGAGGAAGACAGCGAGGAAGACAGTGAGAGAAAGAAAAAAAAGCATCAGAAAAAAAGAAAGACGGACAGAAAAAAATAAGAAAGAAAGAGAGGCAGAAAGAAAGACAGAAAATTGGAAAAGGACAAATGTTGAGCTCTCGCCAGTCTGGTGCCAAGTGGCACTAGAATCACACAAGTGATTCAAACAAGTGTTTCTGTGACATGCTGATCTTCACATAGCACCAGTGCAAATAGCAAAACAAACACACGTCGTTCTCCATTCAATCGATGCTAGCCAGCTAGCAGCAACTGTTGTCAATATGCTAACAAGTGGTGGCCTCTTGGCCATGCTGACGGCAAACAGAACGATAGCTGTTGGATTACAACAAGTGTATATGCTGTATGTGTCATCCTTTACATACATTGCAGCAGCTCTCTAACTCCTATAGAGAAGTGCTAGGGGTCTGGGTTTGAAAGTACGCTGGGACACAGTAGTGACATGGGGTGTGTTTGCCACACGGTAAACCACATAGACATTTTAACTACAGCAATCTGAGTTCACAGCATCCCCCCCCCCCCCCCCCCCCCCACCCCACGACTTACCCCTTGCTGCGTCTGTAGGTGGTGCCCACGGGACAGGGCACTGGGGGGGCGTAGAGGTCGCCAGAGAACTCTGGGTCAGGCGTGCACACCTGCAGGGACAGGTCCTCGCTCAGCTTGAAGCCATAGTCGCTGGAGGAGGAGGGCAGGGGGATGAGAGGGGTTAACAAGGCCTGCAGTGTTCTTTTAAAACAGTGCCATAGGTTCCTAGCCGGACCAATACGCAAATACATGGGAGTCTGGAACCTTCCCATTCAATTTCAACCTCCAAAGTGCATTATCAACGGGCAATGACCAAAATGCCTCTGGACTCAATTGGAAAGACCTACAACCAATCAGAGCTATGAAACGTAAGACACATCAGCAGCAGCCATCTTGGTTGTTTATGAAAAATGCCTTAACATCGCTCCTATAAGGCTCCTCTGTACAGTCGGCGTGTCAGACCCGCCCCCATGTTAGACAAAGGGTTGTGATTGGCCCGACCCGGGCCAGGTCTGCTGGAGACCTGTCTGATCGGGGGAGGGGGGGGGGCCAGGCACACATGCCAGCGCAAATTAAACAAGAGCTTGCAGATTGGTCAGGTTCCCAGGCTAACTTCCTGCAGCCGTGACATGTCATTATTCCCCCCCGACAACGCACCTCGGGGGTTCCCTCCTGCTCGATAGGAATTTCAAAGTGGATTAAAAGACATTACAATTCCACCACTGCTACGTTTGCAGATGCACGTCCCGAGCGATCGCGGCTTACCATTCGTAATCCTGCCGCGTGCACGAGCAGTTGGTGGCGGTGACGGGCCGGTCAAAGTCCTCGCCGTTGAAGCAGGTGGCGTGGGGCGTGCGTCTCTTGAACACCGCCTGCCTGCCCAGCAGACAGTCGTTGCCGCGCTCGTCGGACGGAGACCAGCGCTTGTAGTCGGCTTCCACGCATCGTACGCCTAACCCCAGAGGAAGACACACAGGCTGAAACACACAGGCTGTGGTAAAACACACAGGCTGAAACACACAGCCTGTGGTAAAACACACAGGCTGAAACACACAGCCTGTAGTAAAACACACAGCCTGTGGTAAAACACACAGGCTGAAACACACAGCCTGTGGTAAAACACACAGGCTGAAACACACAGGCTGAAACACACAGGCTGAAACACACAGGCTGAAACACACAGGCTGAAACACACAGCCTGTGGTAAAACACACAGGCTGAAACACACAGGCTGAAACACACAGCCTGTAGTAAAACACACAGCCTGTAGTAAAACACACAGCCTGTAGTAAAACACACAGCCTGTAGTAAAACACACAGCCTGTAGTAAAACACACAGCCTGTAGTAAAACACACAGCCTGTAGTAAAACACACAGCCTGTAGTAAAACACCCAGCCTGTAGTAAAACACACAGCCTGTAGTAAAACGCACAGCCTGTAGTAAAACGCACAGCCTGTAGTAAAACACAGCCTGTAGTAAAACACACAGCCTGTAGTAAAACACACAGCCTGTAATAAAACACAGCCTGTAGTAAAACACACAGCCTGTAGTAAAACGCACAGCCTGTAGTAAAACACAGTCTGTAGTAAAACACACAGCCTGTAGTAAAACACACAGCCTGTAGACCACCGGCTACCACCAGGCCCACCACCTCGTCTCGGGACTCTCACCCAGCACGTCGGAGCCGTTGACCTGCAGGATCAGCCAGCTGTGTCTCTGGTCGGCGTAGGAGCCAAAGATGGTGAAGATGGTGCTCTTCTCGCCCGGCTCGGTCAGCAGCTGGTAGATGTACACCTCCCGCTTAGAGAACTGGAAGTCTGTCCACGTCTCCCCTTCGTTGGTGCTGAACCTGGGGGTCACACAGGTTTCAGGGCTCACGCCATTCGTAGGGATATGTAAATATATCCACATTATCTAAATATAGACGTATTAGTGTGGTTGCTAGCAAGCCACACTATTGTTATCATGTTTCTTATTTATCTATTTTATTCTTCCGCCTCATTTTGGGTAATTATCTCCTCCTACAGTTTTGGAGGTATAAAAACCAAACCAATGACATAAAATAGGGTATGCATCAGTGCAGTGCACTGTTCCTACGATTAAAAATATATATTGTTTACTTTTTTTTTAATTAATGTTAATAATAATGTTATTAATTGCTCAAATCAACCACTCCAAACTTGAACATCTGGGAGGTCTCCAAAAGGTTTTGTACAACTCTGACCACAGGGGGCGCTATTACTCACAGTCTCGCCCCGTTTGCCCAACATTTCTGAAACTTGGTATTTGGGTTGACATGCTGAATCTTTTGCCTATAGGACTCAGGTCTGTCTAGATAGATTTTTTATGTACCTTGAAAGTTTTGGAAAACCTTTCAATAAATCCTGAAAACTGACCTGTAAACCCAAATTACCCAAAATGTGGTACACATCCTCCTTACTTATTTAATTCCATTTATGCGCCCACCCAGGAAACAGTAGGTAGATATATATGTAAATGTATATTTTTGTTTATTCTTTATGCTATTCCCAACCCAATAGCCAGCTGTATTATGTACATTTCCTGTTCTCTTGTCTTAGTCGTACTGCTGTTCTGGCTTGATTTGCCCTGTTTCGGTTTCTTTTTCAGTATTTTGCTGCTGTAACACCTGAATTTCCTTTGTGGAATAAAGTTACCTTATGAAATATAGAAAAGCCAAACTGAAGTTGAGGGATATGTAGTACAAGCCTTCACAGATTGTATTTATATATTTCTAATATACCTGCAGTCCAACTACAAATTGTTACACTGAAGGTAACAGGAGAAGTGAAGTGGTTATGCAGCGTTAAAGTCCAAAAGGTAAGCATCATGACCACGACCCTGTCTACAAAGTATTGGAAAGAATTACATGACATCCTTAAAAGGTAAAATATGGTTTCGTAAAGCCCAAAGCACACAGATTGCAGTTAACTGATGCGCGACCCAATAGAAAAATAGAATCAAATAGTTTTCCTAGAGCCAAGCACACAGTCTGTCAAGTTAGTCGGTCTGTTTTATTTCACTCACTTCATCGGACAAAGGTCAATTTTGGACGTGAAAACTCAAAAACATTATTTAGTCTGTTCCGACAATGCCCTGTGCTTTGGGATTTACACTGGAAACATGACATGGAAAATGTTCTATAATTAAGGAACGTTTTGTGAAAGTTTATCTACATAGCACTACAAATCCAGACACAAATCTGTCCACTTCTTGGTCTAAATTATTTCCCAGTCCATGGCTGACGCAGGTTTAAGGAGAACTCTAAGCTGTGCTATATTTCCCCACAGTTCAGGTGTGAGAACACTTACTTGAGATGCGTGGATGAGCCTCCCTGGGGGATGGCTACCAGCAGGCCACCGTGATCTCCCCAGGTGTAGAAATGTGGGCCTGTCAGCGCCTGGGGAACCATGCTTCATCTGAGACTACCTTCCTGTCGCCATGCACAGCTGCTAGACTATTTATCCAATTACATTCTCCATTGTTTGTGAACACAACCCTTTACTAAACATTAGCTTGAATACTCAAACCTATTATTTGTGTTTTTATTTGATGTAGCATTTCATTCCACAGCTGCTATCAATTTAGTGCTGATGTATTATGTAATCTCATGACCCATTGGCTTAAACCACTTAGTCAATATGCCTCAGGTCCTACGTTCTCAGTTCAAGTGTACTTTGTAGTAAGAATAAACATGAAATCTTAAAAGTAAAAAAAGTAAGCACATCAGGTATAAAGTGAAACATTTAGCAGTTGCTGTGTGTCGCTTGAAACAGATTTTCATTACTGACCTCTCTCCATCTTGCTCCTGCGCTGCTGGACACGTACACATTAGGCTTGCTGGCCAGGTTCCTGCCTACGGACCCTGTAAGGAAGAGGGGTTACCATTTCAAACAAAATGATTTCTGACTTCCACAAAGGTATGGGGAGATTAGTTTTCACTCTTACACAGATGAAGACAGAGAAGTACATAGTATTCTAAATGGTTTACTGCACCCTGAATCCAAATGACTCTTGATTCCTTTAGTCCGTTTAAAACTGCTAAATAGCTTTATTTCCTAGATTTGGTGAAAGGGGCTTTAAAAGGAATATTATCCAACACATCCGCATTAAAGCAGAACTTGGGGATTTCAACCTGGACCCTATTTTCTGAGGAATTTAAGGTCAGGAGACCAATGCGGGCAACAATTATTGAAATTGGTCCAGTATTGAGAGAATGCGAGAATGTTTCAGCCATAATCCTAACAAATGGTCTGCAATGAAATCCTTTTGGGCCATCAATGTACGTCCTTTGAAAGTGCTTGTTTTTGATAATACAGATAATACTTTGACATTAAGGAAAGAATCCCTACAGATCATTTACCTTTTTGTTTACCTTGCGCTTGATACGGTCTGTTATTGTGTCCAACCAAGACTCGCCCGAGGAGAAGCCTCGCTCTGAAATCTTGTTGCAGGACATTTCCCCCATTGTCATGTGTACTCTCCTTCACCCAAATCTTTTAAATAAACTAAGCTACACTTTCTTTAGTCCAACAAAACAAACCCTCACTCATCTTTCCACCGTTCTACCTGCAACTAGATTCTCGCAAGACTTCTCCTTGAGCGAGACTTGCAGCTTACCACCATCTAGTTACATCTAGAGGGGTATGCTACGTACGCATCCACGTTTTACACACCTTTTTGTTTTATGGATCAGCTGCGGAACACATTGGACAAAACTCAACGAGATCCACAAATGTCAAATTCTGTTCTGAAAGTTGAGTGATCATTTTGTTTCATGTTTAAAAATCGATTTTTGAGGATCGGGGTACACGCAATGTGAATGGTCTTCTGTGGTTCACAAATGATAACGTACAAGAAAACCTTCCAAAGACTTGGTGGACACAACAGAGAGTACTACTCTGTAGGGATCCTTCCCAAGGGTAACAACTCAATCATTTAAGTTGTTTTTGTATGATTGTTTTGCCCAATAGGATAACAGCGCTGTGCTGCCCCACGATTTCATTCGACATTTAACGTTAGCGACAGCTGTGTGGTTAGTCGAGCCATGTAATGGGAAGTTAGGTAGTAAAAGTTAGGTATTTTCACCGGCAGTGGTGGTGAAGACAGCAACTCTGGCATCCCACGCTACTTCACGACGTCATCAAACCACGCCTTTTCTTATTGCTTTGATTGGGACCCATGGCGGCAGAAATGTAATATCATACCTTTAACGTGTCAGGGTGGAATGCATTACGGGCTCGCAATGAGCTGCTTACTAAGCCTTGAATATAATTCCCTTTTAGCTCTAGTTGCAAGGCTACGCGATTCATTTCAAATGGAGCTTCTGCAAAAAAACAAAAGGCACGCCATCCAACCAAGTCACTGCTGAGTAACTACTATTATTATTATTATTATTATTATTATCATCCATAACTATCCATATTAAAAGACCTGGCCAACTCCACATGCTTCTCCTCAAAATCCTCTTTGGTGCGCAGTCACACACAGGAACTACACCCAAGATGCAATGTAATCAGTTGCTGCAATCATCACTCGGCATCGCACACAGGCTCGACAAGCCAGGCTGCTGCCGTCGTTAACCCACAGCAGGCATGGCTAGGCACGCACTGCGCTCTCAGGGCTGGTCAGGCCGGTCTGAAGGGTTACGCTTTAGTATGACAGCAGCAAAGTTGGCTGGAGATTGATGAGAGGTATAGCACTGGATGAGCCTGAGCCAACCATGAAAAGGACGAGATCTCCCCAGTTAGGCAGACTATGGGCACAGTGACAACAGGCTGTGTGTTTCAGACGCAGATCGATAGCTAGACTGTGGAGTCGCATGATTAGCTTGTGCTTGGTATTTTAGGTCTATGTAATTGATGATCACATTTTTATTTAAAAACTAGACATGTCGCCACGTGCACTTTATGAAGAAAATGTGTGTGGTGGCGTGAGCCAACTCGCCGTATACACAATTTCATAAGGGTACCATAATTAACCATGATTTAACATTAGTTAACGCAGAATTAAGCATTCACTAACAGTTAACTAACAGTTAACTAATGGTCTAGTCTAATTTGCTTATGGGGTTCATGTTAACTAAGGTCTTCATGTATACATTATTAAATAGGGTTAGGTTAAGTTAGGGTTAACCCTAACTTAAGTCCTGAGGGGGTTAACCTTAACTTAAGTCCTGAGGGGATTAACCCTTAGGGGGCCAGGTTTAACAGTAACCCTATTCAATAATGTATACATGAAATACCTTAGTTAACACCATTAGCAAATGATGACTAGACCATTAGTTAATGCTTCTTACCGCATTAACTAATGTAAAATCATGGTGAATTATGGTACCTTTATTGTAATGTGTTACCCGATTACTTTTGACTGACCTCATTAAACATGAGCTCCCACAGTTAGACAAAGATGAGCATCGAAGAGAACGGAGAGAGAGGAAACCTGGGACAGATGGGAGGGATCTGCCATCTTGGATGGCTAGGGGTGCAAAAGGTCCAGACGGACACAGATAAACTGATAAGAACATAGTAGAGGTATACTAAAGCTGAAGAACATTCGAAGCTTGTCGAGTTCAATCAGACCAGACAGTAATGGATAGCCGTCGTCTTGTTTGTGGAACATTTAAACCATGGCTTTTTATCAATGGAATGGGTTCTTGCTAGATGGAGCTACTCCTGGTTCTTTGGTTTCACCTGTAGCCAGGATGAGGCCCGGTGCAGACTCTTTAGACAGGATGGCCATCCGCCTCAGCTGGATGTTGAGCAGCTGGCTCCAGCGCTGGGCCAGGTGGAGGGAGCAGCCCTTGGACAGCTGGAGATGAAGAGACCATGTGTGAAGGGGAAACTAGGTCACGCCTTGGATGGCCCCGCCACTATGTGCCACTACCACCGCTTCTAATATCACTGCCGTCTCACACAGTATGGGGCACAGAATAACCACTGTTATGAATTCACACGACACATTTACAGAACACTTCCAACACAAATTCTTTCCCACAATCAAAACCTTTTTCAACTCAGGAACGTAAAATATAACTTATAGAACTGCTTTGATAGTATCTACTAGGTACGAGATTGACGGGCTTGTATTATAGGTAAACACATGTCTAGTGGGTGTATGCGGTATGGGGCTGCAATGGCAATTGTTTCTGGGGTTTTCTTGCACTTAATGTTTTGCCCACCCTCTGAATGTGCGTGACAAACTCCCCTGTGCCCCGTGATCTTTTCTAGGTTTTCCAAAACGTTCACGGTACAGAAAAGTCTATCTAGACAGACCTTATGGGTCCTTCAGGCAAAAAGGTTCAACATGTCAAATAAGGCCCACATACCAAGTTTCAGAATTATTTCTCAAACGGGGCGGGAGGGGCGTGGCCGTTCAGGTTTGACCGTGAGTTATAGCGCCCCCTGTGGTCACAGCGGTACCAACGCTTTTAGAGACCTCTTTACTTCTGGTCTACATATGTGCATTTGATTTGACAACTCCCAGGTGTTCAGGTTTGGAGTGGTGGATTTTAGCGTTTTTGCCCCATTCACTTTCAATATTAAAGAATATTATAAAAAATGTAAGAAAAGAAAGTTGATAATGTTTGGTCTTTAAAAGTAGACATGCACTGCACTGATATATAGCAAACTTTTGGTAGTGGTTTGGTGTTAATGGCTCAAAAACCGAAGGAGGAGATAACTACCCACAATTTGCCAGAACAATAATAATAAAGTGTGGCTTGCTTGCAACCACACTGATAAAAAGAGGAAGACACAGAATGCCAGGTGTGTGGCTCGCTTGCAACCACACTGATAAAAAGAGGAAGACACAGAATGCCAGGTGTGTGGCTCGCTTGCAACCACACTGATAAAAAGAGGAAGACATAGAATAACAGCGGTGTGGCTCGCTTGCAACCACACTGATAAACAGAGGAAGACACAGAATAACAGCGGTGTGGCTCGCTTGCAACCACACTGATAAACAGAGGAAGACACAGAATAACAGCGGTGTGGCTCGCTTGCAACCACACTGATAAACAGAGGAAGACACAGAATAACAGCGGTGTGGCTCGCTTGCAACCACACTGATAAACAGAGGAAGACACAGAATAACAGCGGTGTGGCTCGCTTGCAACCACACTGATAAACAGAGGAAGACACAGAATAACAGCGGTGTGGCTCGCTTGCAACCACACTGATAAACAGAGGAAGACACAGAATAAGGAGACCAGGGGATTGTTAGGCCGGCCATGTTGGTACCACAGCGAGATCTAGTCTATTTGACCAAACCTATGTGAGGTCTCTGAGGAAGAGGATGCTAACGCTCGCTCAGGGCGGGTCTACCTGGCAGTCGATGCGGCCCCCCTGGCTGTCGGCAGCGGGGGGCCGCAGCAGCTCCCAGGTGCCGCCCTTGTCGAAGGTGATGACCGAGCGCATGTTGTCCTCGCTGGCCGAGGCGTTGGCGAGCGTGGCGACGTACACGCCCCGCAGGCCCTCCACGCGGTGCAGGTCGGCGAAAGGCTCGCTGGCAAAGTACCTGGCGAGCACATCACAGAGAGACGGCCGTGTGTTCACCTGACGCGTTGCCGTGCCAACACATGAAGTAATACATTGTCTCATTTGAAATGACCACGGCTCACTAGAACTAGTCAGCTGCTAGGAGCAGGAGAACCCCCCGTGGCAATTTACATGGAAACACGTAACGAACTGAAAGTTAAATGTCAGATAAGTATATTAATAATATAATAATAACAATAATAATAATGTCAGATTGCTCCCTTTATTTAATTTTTCTGAAGTTAAGCACTTTATTTGAACAGGCACAATTTTCAAATTTTATTTATTTTCTCTTATTTTACAATTTTATTTGATATCTGCAGTCATACATATACTGTATGTTCAGTTCTATGTTACGTGACAAATATTGTCAAAACGTTTTTGAATCGTACTGAATTCATTTGATTTGACAGTCAGGTATTGTTTACATGCAGATGTTGACACAAATACTAAGCTAATTAAATATATAACACACTAAATTGTTAGACATTATGATCTTCTGGACCTTTCCTTCAAGAATATTTCTCTAACTGGACTAATTCTAATTCAATTTTAGTTGAATACCCCTGTCCTAGAACCTCTACAGAAGTAGGCTACAGTATGTAGTCCGCTGGCCTGCATCATGCTATTTTCTTTTTTCATTTAACAGCTGTTAAATGCCTATGTGTGCAATTGCCTGGTTTGAATAAATAGTTTTGTTAAATGTAACTTGCTTGTGATTTCCCCCTATTTAAAACTGTTCCAATAGAAACCAGTTTTGAATATAAACAAAAATGTTTGAATGCAGAAATACGTTGCAGGGACTACTAGAATCACCATACTTGTGTGATCGTATGCCTCAAAAGGGTTTAATCAACTTTTGCAATCCTCCCTTGTCGTCTGTGTTATCATGGCTGGCACCAAGTAATACAGGTTTCCGTGGCATTTCCATAACAACTTGCCCACTTCCACAGGCCAGAGGTATACTGCTTCAGGAGTGTTATGATTTATGAACTGTGTTTCATATAAAAAGGTACAGTTTGCACGATGCTGCCTGATTCTACAATTCTAACATGTGCTTGAAGTAAAGCTAAACAGAGGAAAAAGGTTATGTATCCAGAGTCACACACTAGCATTGAAATCCTACAATTGTGTTTACTTAAATGCCACTCTTAGTGCAGCTGCATAAGATCCTTTGTGAAAACGTCCTCAGGAACATTTCAGATTGTGGACTTTGGAATGCAGTGTTTCTTTTTTGCTTGCGATAAAGAAACGTGCCAAAGGACTGTTTCAGTCAGTTTGGTCTCAACTCTTTGGTTCTGAACCAAACTCTTTCATATTGAAGTTCAACACTGGCTCAAACAAACCTTTAAATTAGCGGATGAATAAGCAGTACGCTGCTTATTCATCAAATTACTAGAATATTGTCGTTTTCTGGCATCTTAACACACGCATGTTTGAATTAGTCTGTTGCCTTGACCCGTTATTGTAACAAATGCTTATGTACTTTGTTGCACAACAGGGTGAGTTAAGTTAGTTAACAGAAAGCATGTAGCATTAGTACTGCCTTAGAAGGCCAACTCACTGTCTGCCTTGGAGTGGGTGAGTGACGCAGGTGATCAAGCACTGGGATAAAAAAAGATAACGCAGGCAACTATGCAACTATTTCCTCAAGAAACAAACAAATCCCCTAAACCCAAAACCGCTTTTTTGTCGAATTTCCAGCTTACTTTTAGATTAGATGTGCTATTCCGTGCCCAGCTAACAGTCGTCGTAGCAGCAGCAGCTTCTCCAGACTAACTTAGCGGGTGTGACCCAGGAGTAGTACCAGACAGACCACAACACTAACTGTGTAGAACAGTGCAGAGAGCCGACTGTACACAAAATGTATTCGACAAATTATAACTATCGTATCTGATGACCAGTTCTTCAACTAGGACAATAACAATGTGTACAACAGAAACATTGGGAAGCATTGTGTCGTTGTGCAGTTAAAAGACCACCATTTTGTGTTGGATTTTGATTGCCTGGTCCAACTGAGTTGGGGTGGCACTAGGCGTGGCCAATCAAACGCTGAGTTACCTGATGAGTGTGTTGCTGCCCGGGCCCTCGGGGCGTGGCCAATCAAACGCTGAGTTACCTGATGAGTGTGTTGCTGCCCGGGCCCTCGGGGCTGTAGTACAGCACATTCTCCAGGGACAGCGAGAAGGACAGTCCCTGCTTGTCCGAGATGTAGAGGTGGGTGACGTTGTTGACGTGGTTGACGCACACAAACACCTGGTCCTCCGAGGCGTCCGCGATGTAGTACTCCTAGCCGGGATGATGGACGCGGACGGTTAGCACCAACAAGCCTCTGTACCACCGTTAGCATTAACGTTTTACAGGAAATACCAGACTGAACTAAATATTATTAATACTAATATCACTTTTACGTTAATACACGGTTGTAAGGGAAACATTACAAATCATGTGAAGGTTTGTTTATCAATAAAGATGGCATAATTCATCTCTCAATGCATTCCATTGTAATCCCTTTATTTAAATGTGCCTCTTCATTAACAGAAATGTGGCCTTGTTTATTTATTTATTCATTCTCTGATCGTAGCCTGCGTGTAATGCAAAAGGACGGCGCCAAGCCACTCATTGAGACAGCATGCAGGAGTCACTGAACATCGGAGTCACTGAACATCGGAGTCACTGAACATCGGAGTCACTGAACATCGGAGTCACTGAACATCGGACTCACCGTAATGGGGTGGCGTGTCATGAACTGGGCTGCCTTCATAGGCTGGCGGTTGTAAGACACCCACAGCTGAACAGACAACGCCTCCGGTCTGCCGAGCAACTTCTGCAAAGCCAAACGAATCAATTGAACACAGGGATGGAACAGTGGAACAATGGGCTTCAAAGTCTCACTGTATGGAATTCCATTGTATGGAATTCCACTGTATGGAATTCCACCAAACACTCAAGTGTTTGGTGAAATATAGTCTGCTACCCCTGCATAGCACACGGTCAACTGATAACCTAGTCTCTCTCTCTATTATAAGGGAGCATTTCACGAGCTAGTGGTAAATCAGGTCACAAAACAGCCTTGCTGGGAAAAGACCGAATGCTTGTCGTAACCTGTATTAATTTAAACTGCATTGTTCAACAGGTAAAACAGAAGCAGTGTGAGAGCAATCCAACTTGAAAGTGGTTGAAACTTGTGCCCTGTAATTTGCCGGTTTGTTTTCCTAACCATAACGTTACCTAATTGGAGAGACCTGAGAAAGGAAAGAGGCAGAGAGACAGAATATGTTCGGTGGAACGTGTTTATAAAAACAGCATGTACCCTGCTTCCATTCAACCCTTGATCCCAATATATTATTTTCCACTATTTAACACCGGAAAGACAATGAACTAATCACACATTCAACTTTGAAATTAAAGTGTGTGTAGCACTGTGATGACAGCTAGGCAGTGACAACAGCTCAACAAGCACTCAAAGGTTCCTGTGAAGGAAATCAAATGTGCAACAGCACCATCAAGTCATGTGTCATGGAGTAAGTCCTGACCCAATCTGTCAGACAGACAGACAGACAGACAGACAGACAGACAGACAGAATATATATATATATATATATATATATATATATATATATATATATATATATAAATATATATGAGAGACTACTATTGCTCTTACATTTTCGACAGTCCAATTATTATTATTTTTTAATAAAGGGTTAAGAGTTTTTCTTAAACTGGATTTATAGTTCTATGAACAGCATGTCTGCACAATCCATGTTGTGACACAGACACAAAGCCCTCTGGGAGTTCTGCACGTCTGGAGGACGCATAGGTCCCTGACGGGCAAACGGCGCGTGGTCCTGTGTATGCGTAGCGACTGGATCTTCACATGCTGTCTCACTCCCTCCCTCCACTCCGCATTGTAATCTCTCAGGGTCTAACTCTCCTGTGTCTCATTCCCCTATGCCTCACCCCTCCCTCCCTGCCTGCCTCACATTCCCTCTGCCTCACTCCTCCCCCCCCGCCTCACTCCTTCCCCCCTGCCTCACTCCTTCCCTCCCTGCCTCACTCCTTCTCTCCCTGCCTCACCCCTCCCGATGCCCCAAGACCTCCGTCCGTCTTAATACATCTTTCCCGTCTCACTCCTCTCCCTGTTTCACTCCTTTCTTTCCCCTCCCCTCCCCCCTCGTTCCCTGTCTCAGAACCTAGCCCCCCCTGCCTCCCTCCCTCCCTCCCTCCCCCCCTCCCCTGCTCCACTCACCCGGGGGGAGGTGGCGAACATGTACTTGTCGCGCAGCTGGAAGCTGTCCACGTGCTCCAGGATGATCCGGCGGTTCTGCTTGCTCTGGAAGAAGTCGGTGCTGCTGAGGACACTGGAGACCCCCTGTGGCTCACGGCGCTGGACCAGCACTGTGGTGGGCGGGTCGTAAGGCTCCACGCCCCTGAAGAGGTGGGGGAATGGGGGAGGGGCCGAGGTTTGAGCGGGGAGGAGAAAGAGATTAAAGTAAACAAAAGATGAAGAGATGATCCCGGAGAGAGGGGATAGGTTGGAGTGGGGGGGAGATTTAAGGCGAAGGAATGGAGAAAAGACAAAACAAAGATCAAAATTTGAAAACGGTTGATGAGCTTCAGCTTCAGGATACATCAGCATCAAAGAGAATTAGTGAGGGGGGGGGGGGGGGGGGGGCTGCATTTAAGTTCTCTTTGTTTTTCACTACAAGCAAACAGTTGAGTGGAAACCACTTCTGCTTTTAGCCCAGAGAGCTTCACAGTGGCAGCAGTGTCTCCGCTGGGCTCGCCCTCTGAAAACATCACTGTTCAACCAATCGAGACGCCTTCTGGATCATGGCTGCCATCGCAGAGGCCTGAAAGAAAGATGTGTGTGCGGTGCAGTGGTGTGTGTGTGTGTGTGTGTGTGCGGTGGTGTGTCTGTGTGCGGTGGTGAATCAAGTTCCTGCTACTTCTTTAAAGCACCAGTGTTCTCTTTCATACTCACTTCATGCTTTCATACAAGAACATCGAAGAAAAGCCTTACTTATACTTTTAAAGATACTACTGGGTTTTGTCTGAACGGGGAGAAAATGTTAATTGTATAGTGGACATTAGTACACAATCTCTAATGTCTTATGTTTAATGCACACAACAACATGTGAAGAAGAATCTTCACCCTGTGGTCATCCCCCTGCCTGCCAGACTCTGTCTCTTACACCCCCCCCCCCCTGTTCTTGAGGAGTTGATCAGGAACATTAGGGGGTTGGGATAAGTATTAAATAACCTTCGTTCATGTATCAGTGAAACAATAGATCGTCCACAGACCACCTGGTCTGTGTGCCAATCTCACCCAGGTATAACATCCCGCCTGTCGATCAACTTAGAGAGGGAGTAGGGAGTTTGTGATCGGCTTCTTCAAATGATTACCCAACCAAGGAAATACGGGGTTTGAACCTTTTGGTAACCACGTAGCAGGAGGGGGCTAGTTGATGGGGTATCCAGCGAGAGCCCGCAAATAAAGGATTGAACATTGCGTCTTGGCTCTATGGTTTATTTGGGCCAAGGACATGGATGGGTTAAGATGGGTTGCATGACTGAACAGAGAGCGGGAGCAAGAAGGGACTCAACTATAGGGGACATCACATTACTGCATACCACGTAAAAGCTTTAATAACACTAAGACCATCATTTATCACCAGAAACATAAATGACATCAACTGTAAGTCTTGCCCTTAATGGTGATAAAGCCCAAACCCAGGATTATCAGCCTGGAGACTACAGTAGTGCACTAAAGCAGACTGAACACAAACTACTCAATACACCTCCTTGGGGGAGGTCTGCGCTCTCCTGATGTTTTAGGTTTTTGCTGCATTATGGTTTCAGTATCGAGATATCTAGGCAGGTATCGTACTGAAGTCATAGATTTGGTAGAACACTAGTTTCCAGGCTATTTCTTAAAGTTTGACTGGTCAATAGTTCTGTAAAGCCAGTATTCTCATGTTTGTCAGTGGTGCAACGTAAACGCCACGGACTAACGTAAAGTGTGTGATTTGATCAGATATTGGTGGAATATAATTGTACCTGGGGATTGGAATGGTTTAGAAAATCGGGGCTGAAGCTTAGGTCCAAAGTTAGAAATGGTTATTTTTAAGCATGACATTCAACGTGAGGTCTATAGCTTTAGTGATGTTTAGGTCAGCGAATAGGTGTTACAAGGCCAACACAGGAATGTGACTGAGCACAATGTGGTGTCCCTCTCTCCTCCACAGTTGTATACATTCCTCTGGTCGCGCAAGCTTACCAGAAGTAGGCCATCACCTGCTCTTGGATCAACACCCACGATTCACCAAAGTCATCGGACTTCCACAACTACAGCGGCACATGGGAAAAGGCAGGGAGGAAGAGGAGGGAGGACAAAGAGAGAGAGAATACGTTAAGGGTGAGGGGGTGCATATTGGGACTCTAGGTCATTGCTCATTTCTATAGTGGGTCTGCATGTGACGACTTGAGAGCGAGGGCTGTGGATGAACACTGTAGACTCTACAGTGTTCATCCACAGCCCTCGCTCTCCAGTCGTCACTGTAGAGCGAGCGGACCGTGGTGTTGGGAAAACAAGGCTGGCAGTGGACAGAGTGAATCAGCTTGTTACTCCATAGACTACTCTGTACCTGGAAACATGGTGCAAGATACAAGAAGTCACAAGAAGACAAGAATAAAAAGGCCATATTTTACAATAATAAAAACAAATGGTATTCTCAGAAACTCTGAGAAGTTGACGTATTAGTAGCCTGACTACAAGAAAACATCAAAATGTAATATACTTTTAAGATACTGTTGTGTTAAATTATATGAATATCATAATAGGACAAATATATGGTGGTGCTTGAAACCTTGCGTTGCAGAAGGGTTTGTGTAAAAGCATGCAGTAAACTTGACAAAGAAACCTCTGTACAACTCGATTAGAAGTATGTTTAAAAAGAAACACATTCAGGTGAAAAACATGTTGAAAAATCATTCAAAATCATCAGGTGCACTTTTTTACTTTTATTACATCTTAACGTACAAGTATGCAAGAGTACAGTTTTTAGGCTTGGTTCCTCAACAGTCACATAGCAGCATCAGTACAAGATCACAATAACTAAGTAAGTAATAATAAATTATAATAAGTAGCAACATTAATACAAGTATTCAAGTGGTAGTTGTACCAGCAACGGTGGTAGTGCAAACTAAGAAATGCTGTGCAAAATACAGAACAATATCATGCAGATAATCAAATAATCGGTTGTGCGTGGGGTTGGTTTGGGGGTAATGGATTTCCAAAAGATGCTGATTGCGCTGCAGACGAGACTAGACGCACGTTGTACATTCACATCCACAGAACAACTTTGGAGCCTATCAGAAATTCCCTAGAGCCTATCAGCGTTCTGTATGCAAATACGAGCTGGAGCTAAAAACAAATATTCTCTCAGCTCCAACGTGACAATGGCGAGCGCGAGTGAGACAGAGAGAAGCCGAATTGAAGAACCACCGCCCTCTTTCAAATCTGCTGTGTGGGAACATTTTGGATTCAGCGTTCAATACGACGATGATGCGATTGATGATCCGATTCAATACGATTCAATACGATGACGAGGGTAAGAAGACCGTAAACAAAGTACAGTATGCAAGCATTGCTTGGCCACTGTCGGCTACTCGAGTGGAAACACTTCTAACATGTCTCATTTAGATCGCCATCACCCGGCCGTACCCCTACAGAGTCCACTCGTTAGCGAGAACACAACAATCTCTTGCTGCTGCCTTCCAACAACACTTTGTGACAAATTCAGAAAAACTTATTGAAATAACCAAAACAGTGGGAGTATTAAAGATATGCAGCCCTACTGGTGGTTACCCACTCGGGTAGTTCCCAAATGATATGAAACGTCACAGAGAGAAATTGAAAAGGAACCGACCCTATCTAGCTCTGTCCACTGATAGATGGCAACGTTATTTTTCCATTTAATATTAAGTATGAACCCTGTTTATTAAAAACAAAGAAGGCAAAGCGAACTGGTAGCTCACTTGATGTGGCACGTTGAAGGCAAAGCACTTACAGTTTATCATAGCTAGGAAGCACTTTTAATTTGTGCTTTTAGGCCAGACGCGCAGCGAATAAGCTATAAATAAACAAAAGACACAGACGACATTTTGCCAGCCGTGATGCGAATATGCGGCATATTCCTATAATAAATCGTGCCAGTGAAAAGACAGATGGATCTATATAGTCTACTCATTCGCGGATGAGGGGGATTATGATAAGTGGGTGTGCATTCTTTAATACATCCTTGTTTTGGTCGCTGGCTAGAGCTGTAAAAAATAATAATAATAATCGACCTTGGAGCAAAACGAAAACCGCGTTGTATGTGTACAGTGAGACTCAACTCAATGATTTGGGATTATTTTATTGTATGTGTGAAAAAAGGTTGCAATGAAAAATCCCGTTAAAATTTAAAAGGACCTTCAATCAGTCCTGCTGCCATCTTTCTGAATGGAAAGTTGTGTTCAATAGGATTTAGTTGATAAAAGGGTGATTTCTTCTGAGGTTTTTCATCTAAATATAAAGATACCAAAACCGTACCGTTACCGTGGCCCAGAAACCGTGATACACACCGAACCGTGGGCCCCTGTACCGTCCCGTCCCTAGTGCGTGCGTGTGTGCGTGCGCGTGCGTGCGTGCGTGTGTGCGTGCGTGTGTGTGTGCATGAGCGTGGCGTTGGGGCGTGTGTGCGTGTGTGTGCGTGAGCGTGGCGTGTGTGTGTGCGTGCGCGTGTGTGTGTGTGCGTGAGCATGGCGTGTGTGTGTGCGTGCGCGTGTGTGTGTGTGTGTGTGTGCGTGAGCGTGGCGTGTGTGTGTGCGTGAGCATGGCGTGTGTGTGTGTGGCGTGTGTGTGTGTGGCGTTGGGGCGTGTGTGTGTGCGTGAGCGTGGCGTGTGTGTGTGCGTGAGCGTGGCGTGTGTGTGTGTGTGTGCGTGAGCGTGGCGTTGGGGCGTGTGTGCGTGTGTGTGTGTGTGCGTGGCGTGTGTGTGTGCGTGGCGTGTGTGCGCGTGTGTGCGTGCGTGTGTGTGCGTGAGCGTGGCGTGTGTGTGTGCGTGAGCATGGCGTGTGTGTGTGTGTGCGTGAGCATGGCGTGTGTGTGTGTGGCGTGTGTGTGTGTGGCGTTGGGGCGTGTGTGTGTGCGTGAGCGTGGCGTGTGTGTGTGTGTGAGCATGGCGTGTGTGTGTGTGTGCGTGAGCATGGCGTGTGTGTGTGTGGCGTGTGTGTGTGTGGCGTTGGGGCGTGTGTGTGTGCGTGAGTATGGCGTGTGTGTGTGTGCGTGAGCATGGCGTGTGTGTGTGTGCGTGAGCATGGCGTGTGTGTGTGTGCGTGAGCATGGCATGTGTGCGTGTGTGTGTGGCGTTGGGGCGTGGGTCAGGCCTACCTGTTTGTTGGGGTGTGAGCTGTCGTATCCCAGCACCAGGTTAGCTAGCTTGCTGTGCAGCAGCAGGTCAGTGGGCGTGAAGGGCAGGGGGAAGCCCTGCACGGTCTTGCAGAAGTCAAACGTGTTCCACAGGTAAGAGTTGGTGACGTCTGCAAACAGGTACTGGAGGCCGGCAGGGTGAGTGCAGGACGCAGGTAAAACAAAGTGAAAAAGCACACTTTTTAGATTTGCTTGTTTTTACTCGATTACATTTCAGTCAGTCGAGGGTCTGAATAAGGCCACTCTGGCAGTTGGCGCACAATCTTTGTTCTTTTTTTTTCTTGGTCGAGCAAAGAGCATTTAGACTAGACTATCGACTCATCTACTAAATGAAGTCAGCCCTAATTCATCGGGTTAAGAATTAGCGTTCACATTAATCAGACCTTCTGGAATGGACTAAAAGCTCAATAGCCATTCATGAGCTACCAACGAACATCGTTCATTATTAAATACCCCTGCTCACACACACCCTACAACACACATTCTGATCCCTTACTCGCATCAAGTTGCTCTTCAGTAGGAGCAGCACCAAAACACAGGTTGGATGGACCAGCACCAGGTTACACAGGTCACTGCAGGTTGCCACAGCCACAGTGGCTCAGTGGTTAGCACTGTTGCCTCACAGCCGGAAGGTCCTGGCGTGGAGGTCAACCACTGCCTTCAGGAGGCCTGGTGGGCCGTCCCGTGTGGAGCATGTTCTCCACACGGGTTTCCCCCCACACCACAAAACCTGCATGATAACACTCCAGCTCTGCCCATAACCAACGCCCGGGAACTACAACTGGAGATGGTTCCACGGCGCTAATCCTTGTGGCAGCCCAATGCTCCTAGCAAGTTAGGATGGGTCAAATGCAGAGACAGAATTTACCAAACGGCATTAACAAAGAATAGCTCCTTCTTTATTCTATAAACTCACCTGAGGGCCACCAGGTAAGCCAGAGCAAAGTCGGCCACTGCTGCTGACAATATGTCAGGGACCAGGACTTGCAATACTTCCCTGCTCTATGCATTGCAACACACTGCGTTCCCTCGATCACTAGCATTCTCAAAGGCAATGTAGCAGCGTACTATTGTTCTGGTTCATGTACACATGTATTTAATTCAGTTGGTTTCTGGGTACTACCAGCACCTTTAACAGAACTGAAGGAGGGGAGGTGTGTGCGTGTGCGCGCGTGCGTGCGTGTGCCAAGTCCTTATGACTCATCGCCATTTGTCCCAAAAAAAACCACAAGTAAACCAGGACAGACGTTCCCTTGTTCCAACGGTTTCCGATGTCTCACCCTTTTGTTGTCTGCTGGGCTGTGGTAGAACTGGGCGATCACCTGCTTGCGGTCCTCCTTGGCCCCGGACAGGCGGAACCGCTCCGACACCAGCATGAAGCTGGTCCCGTAGTCGTAGGAGACGTACACCTGCGGAGGAGGGGGAGGTGGAGGAGCACGCGATAAAGAAGAGAGGAGACAAGACGATCCAAACACACGGATGTTACTGCTCATGGTGGACTGTGTTGATGCATTACACGCGACAGAATCACTGGAAATGTGCCGGTTTGCGTAACAATCCTCCCAAAGAATTTCCATAGATCAAATGTAACAGATCTGTGAGTGTTATTGACACTGACGTTAGTCAGCAAATAATGCTGACTTCAAAAGGTCAAATAATCAATGGATTAAAACCACTGTGTGTGTGTGTGTGTGTGTGTGTGTGTGTGTGTGTGTGTGTGTGTGTGTGTGTGTGTGTGTGTGTGTGTGTGTGTGTGTGTGTGTGTGTGTGTGTGTGTGTGTGTGTGTGTGTGTGTGTGTGTGTGTGTTCTCACAGAGCTTGTTTTGGAGCCCGTGGCTCCGGCGCTGTCCCTGGCCAGGGCCACGATGACGTTGCTCCTCTCGCCTGCCCAGTGCACCACCATCTGATTGTGTGAGTCATTAAGGTTGGCCTGAAGGAAGACACAGGAAATGGAATGTAAACACAGATTTCCACAACAAGAAAATAAAGCTGTTCCACAAAAATAATTCCTCACATACTCTACATATAACAAAGGCTCACCTGTGGAAAACATGACTTTTTTTAAATAATATCCATTGCCTTTCCAGTTATCCCAGTATATACAAATGCCCATCACCTCAGCAGAACACGTGTAGGAATATCACGAGCGTTTGCGATAATAGTATATTAGTATATAGTCCATAATAGTGACTTATACATTGCTGCTGAAGAAAGAGTATTTTCAGAATCAGAATCAGAATCAGAAAAGCTTTATTGCCAAGTACGCTTTTTAAACATACAAGGAATTTGTCTTGGTGATGTAGGTGCACGTCACGTTCTCCATTGCACATTAAACAGAACAAACAAAATAAGTATAAATATATGTATAAATATATACACACAATTTAGATGTACAAGAGCAGATTCAAGTACAGTGGCATTTGCTTTATGAGATAATAATAAAGATCTCAATTCTGTTCTTAATGATTGTTTTATCTTTCAAAATAATCAAAAGAACTGATAAGAGTATCAATAAAGTATCGTCACCTATAAGCAGTATCGATAAGAGTAGTAGGATCAATAAAAACCTAATGACATAGTATTTGTCGTTTTCTTCTGGCGACTGGAAGACATAACTATTATGACAAATGTGAACATTATTTTTGGCATCGCAATCCCATTAATTTATGGTTTAATGTGAACCCAAACTAATTTCCCACGTTATTTGATCAATACTGGCATGGTCAAGGAGGTATCCCATTATGCGTTAATTCGCCGTATCATTTTTCCACGGTGAAATGGAGTGAAAGAATTACAAAGGTCAACCCAAACCCTGGTAACCAGGGCTTGTTACCATATAGCTGTAGCCTGGAACATCAGCAGGGCACTGATATCATAATACACCAGATCACTCCCCTCTTGGAGCTTGAACATGTGAATAAGATTGTCTCCTGCGCCAAATGTAACCCACGGTAATTCTGCACACAGTGCTAGCTTGTTCTATGCAACATGATTTGGACTATATAACATGAGCAACATCATTGAGTTGGCGATTAATCCTCATTGAATTGAAATGGTAGAATCAAATTAAAAGGTTTGTTTTCATGTTGTTTGTGCATTTCATATGGAGTGTTACATTAAAAAATTATCTTGCTCTTGAGCACTTTTGTAATCTAGTTACATTCGTGAAAATATATAAAGAGTAACAGTCTATCCCCGACATGACTTAAAAAAAAGGGATGGTGTACTACAAGAGATTGATAGGACGACATCCAGCTTGAGACACAGACTAGCCAACACAAAGACACACAGACTTGGGGGAAATAATTCCCAGTGGGTCCGGACCACATTGTTGTTTGCAAGCAACCGACAATGTGAACCCGTCCGATATGGAAACAGTTCAGATGGCTGCCTTAAAGTGTGGAGTGCGTGGAGTTGACGGCCACTTTAAGCAGCCTCACCTGCTCTGACTTTTACAATTCAACCAACTCTGCAATAAACCGGTTGACTCAACATCAACCCGTGTCCTGGTCCTCATCGGAGCCCAGTAAAGATCTCTACGTGGAGTTTGGCAACTGATACAACGACCAACTAGTCTCCAGCATAATACCTAGTCTGTATTACCTGAACATTTCAGTTTGAACAATCAGCAGCAGCAATGCTATATAACAATTTAGCTCTGATAGTAAATTAGTTTAATATCGGCGTTGGAAAAACTAATTGTTGATAATCCCTTAAATTGCCAATATGCGATCGCATACATTTCCTCGCACTCTGTTTCACATCCGCTCATTTCCTTCTGAGCCATTTCCTTCTGTGGTCATGGTGAGCCACACCGGTGAATGATCCGCTCATTTCCTTCTGTGGTCATGGTGAGCCACACCGGTGATCGATCCGCTCATTTCCTTCTGTGGTCATGGTGAGCCACACAGGTGATCGATCCGCTCATTTCCTTCTGTGGTCATGGTGAGCCACACAGGTGATCGATCCGCTCATTTCCTTCTGTGGTCATGGTGAGCCACACAGGTGATCGATCCGCTCATTTCCTTCTGTGGTCATGGTGAGCCACACAGGTGATCGATCCGCTCATTTCCTTCTGTGGTCATGGTGAGCCACACAGGTGGTCATGGTGAGCCACACAGGTGGTCATGGTGAGCCACACAGGTGGTCATGGTGAGCCACACAGGTGGTCATGGTGAGCCACACAGGTGGTCATGGTGAGTTGTTGTGAGCGGGAGGGGCCGCTGGTAAATGTATATCGGAAATGTACTCAAAAAGCATAGCACCATTATCACAGCCCTATTGCCAAGGACGACACATAAGCTGACAGACCGCATGCGCAGATCCAAAAAGGCACAAACATTGTTATCCAATATGTGCAACCCCGACTCAGCAAACTGTTTGAACATGGCAAATTACGCCTACGACAATCAACAAAGGTTAGAGACGTGTCTGCCAGCCAGCGTCTATATGATACTGCTCTGACTGCTCAGAACCTCTGTTTCTTAGACCCAAACAGTCCGCTAGCTTGGACCAGTGGGAATGGGGAAACACTGGATGTAGACTCTGGTAGTCAGTTTTCTTCATCCAAGATGGTCTTTTATATTTAGCCAAACAGCCATTACCAAGAGAGCTGTGTTATGATGAAAAAGATAATAGACAGGAAGTCATTTGTCTATGGCTGCTATAGCAAAACAGACAACCGCAAACAGATGATCACTATCTTTGTTTTTTTATAATGTTTTTAGTATAAAAGAATATGCTCATTACCTTTTTTTTAAATAGATGTTTAAGATAGATGTTTTACAACAAAGGTACTATATAATAGTGTGTCTGTGATTTGTAATGTGCTTTTTGACAACAATGGCAGGTATGCATCAAAGGATTGTCTCTATTTATGCTTCTGGCTATATCCTTAGTTGGCTTGTGTTAGACCCTCATGCTACCAGGCAAAGAATCCTTCATGGCGTTTTTTGTATTCAGCTACTTAGCATGCATAGATATCTAACTATAATTTGTTTTTTGCGCTTGTTCAGTGTGTAAATGTTCACAAGGCACATGGTTCAGACTGCAAATGCCAATGTTGTCAGTTGTATTGTACTTCATAATAGAATAGGGTCTCCATAGGCCACCTGGCTTGGACTTTCACTGCAAGAACAGACAAGGTTACTGCAATGCAGGCCTACTGAATAACTGCAGGGCCCACCATTTTTTACATTTTTCTTTGAGCTTCAATAATGTTTGGCTCTGACCATGAATGCAGTCTTTGGAGGGTCCATTAGGGAAATTAGTACTGTACCTATTTTCTAAACGAATACTAAGGCAAGATCAGTTCCAAAGAGGTTGCAATCACAGCAGTCAAAATCGTGTTTTGTGTTTCTGTTCTCAGTAAATACATTTCATTACAATCAGGACACACCCTTAATAATACTAAGTGACACGTTCTTGTTCCACTGCATGACCAGGATGTTTGTGTGAGGCACCGAGAAGTGGCTGAGGATAATGTGAAAGTAGAACACATGCAGAGCAATGGTCGTGAACACTTCGAGCAGACAAATAAATGCTTTGCTGTATAGAATGTGCAAAGTGAATTACAGTTAGCTATGTGTTGTTGTTTATTTGGCAAACGCATTTATCTAAATCGACAGGGTGTTTTTCGGATGCTTTGCAGCAAGGTAAAGACTGTGGTAGGAATGACTCGACTGACCCACAGAACAGGCTTGTTCACAACGGCGTTGAACGGAACGAAAGATCCCAGATGACAGGAGAGATATCGACAACTACCACCCCCCCCCCCCCCCCCCCCCCCACCACCACCACCACCACCACCACCACCACCACCACCACCACAGGAAATGTGTAACACATGCATATCAACTTGAACCATTTCTTATTTTTCTTACTTCAGCGTTGGGTGAGAGGTTTGCATACGTTCTGCAGGAAATGGCAAGCCGTGTGTGTGTGTGTGTGTGTGTGTGTGTGTGTGTGTGTGTGTGTGTGTGTGTGTGTGTGTGTGTGTGTGTGTGTGTGTGTGTGTGTGTGTGTGTGCACGCGTGCGTGTGCGTGTGTGTGCACGCGTGCGTGCCTGCGTGTGCGTGTGTGTGCACGCGTGCGTGCCTGCGTGTTGTGTGTGTGTGCGCGCATGTGCGTGTGCACGCGTGTGTGTGTGTGTGTGTGTGTGTGTGCGTGCGTGTGATGCAGTCACTTTTCTAGACAGCAAGACCTTCGACATTGTGTTACCTGTCCGTACACCTTCGGCATGGCCGGTACGGCAGCACCACGGCGATGTCGAAGCCGTCGTTTGGGTCCTGCGTCCACCCCGTCCTTGGCTGCACACAGCGCGGTTTGTCGCAGTTTCGGAACAGCGGCGCCCGTTCCGTCGGATAAATCCACGTCTGCGTTGATCGTTAAAAATCCTCTGTCTTGTGGCAGTTTGTGTCGTTCCTCTCCGTGAAGACGCAGAGTCGATGACCGTACCGCAACTGCAGACAAGAACAACAAATAAACGGTACATCGAAGAGAGGACCGCATCTTGGCTGCTTTCGGCGTCGCCATGTTTGTGTATGTTGGCGCTCCGGGTTAGCTAGCCTAGAAGAGCGCCTGCGATTGGCCGCTATAGGGTGGCACGAGCAGGACGCCCTCGCGCCACACCGAATCTACCGTCACCGACAACAACACAAACAACACCGACAACACAAACAACACCGACAACAACACAACACTGACAACACAAACAACACCGACAGCACTGGCTTTCTCATTATCATGTTGTGAAAGTATGTGGGCCATGTGAAATATTGTTTTCTTATTTTTCTGTTCTCTTACACATGCTCTGGTCACTTAGTCTACGATGTACATAATGTATCCACATTCATAACATTTCATATGCATATGCTTTATTATGCTGCCATACTCTCCCTTTGTCTACAACCACCGGGATACATATGCCATAGCCATGTGTACATTTTCGGAATGTGGCTAAGGTTTTATTTGTAACATGTTTATTTTTTGCTAGTAATGTTTGTGCTATTTTTGACCTTATTTGTTTGATATCTCCTACGTATTTGTTGCTTGCATGTCACAAGGAATTTCACTGTTAAATTAGCCTGTGTTATGTGTACATGATAAATAAAACACAATTTTAATTATCCTATGTACTACTACGACAACATTATTTCGACATGACTAAGCTATACTAAAACTAAGACAGCATCTTAAACTCATACTTGTTCATAAACTCAATCCATTCATAAGGACCAAATATGAACAGATATATCGCATGCTGGCCTATTCATATCAGGTTCGGTTGAGATGAACTGGGCCTATTGCTTGAGTGAGTGCATACATTAAAATATTCGAAATGATCTGATAAGTATGCTTACATTTGTTAGCATATCGAGTTTTCAATTTCTGAAATTAAATTTGCATATCTCTTGAATTCAGTGACTGTTCAAAACAAGCACAAAATGCACAAAAGTATATTTAAGTTAAGTATTAGGAGGCATTTTAATGAAGTTCAGTGAGCTGACATGGCCCTGTGACGCCCGGGTGAAGCCCGTGTGAAGCCCATGTGAACCTCATGTGAAGTCCCTGTGAAGCCCCTGTGAACCTCCTGTGAAGCCCGTGGGAACCTCCCGTGAAGCCCCTGTGAAGCCCGTGTGAAGCCCCCGTGAAGCCCCTGTGAACCTCCTATGAAGCCCCTGTGAAGCCCGTGTGAAGCCCCTGTGAAGCCCGTGTGAACCTCCTGTGAAGCCCCTGTGAACCTCCTGTGAACCTCCTGTGAAGCCCCTGTGAACCTCCTGTGAAGCCCCTGTGAAGCCCCAGTGAAGCCCGTGTGAAGCCCCGTGAAGCCCGCGAGGCTGGAGGAGTAATACATCACCTGTGCGGTGCTGGATGATGAGAGTGGCTCGCGCTGCATATAAACGGCACTTGTTAAGCCTCACGCCATAACTGGAAATAACGAGGGCTGATAACGCATTAGTGGGCTGTTTCACCGCAGACGTGAGTTGTATTTAATGTTAACGACCTCATAGTAGCAAATATAATTGTCAAACCTTCCGGTGTGGAAATAAGATTACATTAACATAAACTTTAATGTTTGTTAGAGACATATAGTTGATAGTGGGAGTTAGCTTGATGCCATAAGCCCCCGAAACCGACCCAACCGACACGCATGTCCCCGGACCAAGCTCCACCAGGGGTTGGGCTGCTCACTTGGAAATGTACCGTAAGAACAGAGCTGAGCAGCCACCTGAGCCGAACGGTTTTGTGGCTAGCTAACGCTAACAGCCCAACTGTCCCGTTAGCATAACTGTTGCGTCCGTACGTCACGTTGAAGTCCGCAGGACCCAACTGAAGCGGCTAGCTCAACGTGTGCCTTACAGCCAGTCGGTGTGTGTGGGTGGTGGAGGAGACTCCCTAAAGAGCTTAACTCAAACCAGCAGCCATCTCCATCTTTAAGGACCAGCGCAGCGGTTCTCCGTGGAACGCGTTTGGGTTTGTCCGACATTGATGGCCCACTGCTGGTCTAGGCTACGGCGGTGTGCTAGCCAGCAGTTGGAAACATGTTGGAAGGAGTTGCTGTTTATAAAATAAGAAGTTATAGTTATGGTTTGCGTCGTTATTTGTTCATTAAGCATGGTATAATACAAGTTCTTGCTCCACTTCTATACATATCTTAGACATGCATGTGTCTGCCAGATATGTATGAGGCTGTAACCATCCATTTATTTGGACGGTCTGCTGTATTGGGACATGTATTGTGCTAATAACATATCCAAGTATGTAATCATTCTGTACAACTTTAAGTTGGTAAGGGTCGTGGTGTGCCTTAGTCCCAAAAAGGTTGGGAACCACTGGTACAGTATAATGTAATGCATAGGCTTAATACAACTTTGATATTATCAGAAAGATTGTACTCCCGTCCATTGATAATACAGCAAACTATAACTAGGCCAGTTTGTGATACAGTAAAGTTGATAGTCCAATGTCCCAAATGCTTGGGACATTCAAACAGTATTAAAAATACTATTTAATAAATCCCATACTTACTAAATTATATGAATATAAAGGTATGATACCTACTGACCTACATTGCTTTTTTTTTGCGTCCATCCCTGTTTAATGTAATTGTTTTAGAAGTGGCTTAAACCCCTGAACTCTACTCTTCACAAACAGATGGGAGTACAACCTTTCTCCTCTGAGATTCCTTGCTATTATGGGTGATTCCTTTTTAAATGCATTGTGCTTTTTGAGTGGTGTGTTCAGTTATTGTGTGCTACAATCCTGTAATAACAAGAATAGGTATTGTATACCTACAATTGTGATCATAGGATTATGTCTAATTTGTTTTCCCACATTTGCAGTTAGGGCATACAACAATGAAAGGATTTCCAATGCCAGGTAACATGACTCCAACAATAGCAAGCAACAAGGCTGTTAAGAGCAGATCCCCTAAACAAAAATCAACCCAAGAGGTGAGTAGAAGCATACCTCAGGCCAGTTTGGCTGCCAGCATTGTGGCTAGATTGAATGAAGGCTGTGTAATGCTTTACCTAAGGCTGATTTATACTGATCACAGACTGTCGCCATACCTGCACCGAGCCTCATATTACTGAATGTTATAACGTTTTTTACAGTTATTTACATACACACATAGATTTCAGATAATTCTTCCCCCGTTGCAATAGATAGAACACATGGCTGCATATCAGGACAAATCACCGGCAAAGAAGAAAGCCACTACGTGTAAAACAAAAACATTGGATTTGGCTGGTGTGTTTGAAGCTGCAGTTGCAGGTATGGATAAAGACATGTTCCATTGGTTTTCTTCTCAATGGGATATATTATAATGCTGCCCAGATTATGTGTATAGAACATTAAGGAATTAAGGAATATAGATAAACTTTGATTTGAAATGTATTAATCAAAAACCTGTCCAATTCACTAGGTTTCATTTTATTTTATTTTATTTTCATGAAACAACATGCCTTGCTTTTTTCAGTTCTTTAAGATTCCTATTGTCACAATTCAAAGTACCTCATCTTTTGTTGTCACAGTCCAAGCTACTTTCTGGAATTGTTAATTCCTTCATCACACATCCTGGTCAGGCACTGGTGGCTTCCTTTATTCAGTTTCAGGATAGTTTTTCCCCCATTGTTTGAATTTGCTGTATCTTTCACATGGAACCACTTTGAGAAGCAAATGTGATTAAGGTGCTATACAAATAAAATGGACTGAACTTAATTATCTTTCTGATAAACAGGTGCAAATAGAGAGGTCAACATGCTGTTTTCAAAATATGCTGATGTTTTAAGGTAGGCAAATTAATATAATTAAAATAGTGTTGTTATAGTTTTGTATCCTGATCTCCTTCCTGATTCAGATGCACTCTTGGATTCTAGTATCTCATATTTTAATTGAACAGACCAAGTCCCAGCGACAGTGTTTTTGTGTTACAGTGAGAGAGCAGCTGTAGATGCCTCCCAGGTCAGGGACCTGGAGGGCATTCTGAAGGAGGCGAGGCACCTTGAGTCTCAGCTACAGGAGAAGAAGGACAACCTAAAGCATACTTTAGGCCTTATTGCTGATAAACTGAGGGGGTGATGACTTTCCACCCAGGCCCCAAAAAAAAGGATCTGATCAAATCAATTGCTTTTTCTTTTAAACATATTTATTTTTGTGGCAGTGTTTATACCTTTTTTTGTTTTGTTTTCACATTTAGTCTTAATTCAGTATTGCACCAGTTACAATATGGAATAAATGAATAACCGTTAACTGTCTAGCGTATATTTCTATAAAACATGTACGTTGGATATACTTTGATGTTCTATTCAAACACATTGTTGTCAAGTTGATACATTAATATATACATTTCTGATTTGATCAGAAATCAAAGAATAAAACATTTGAACATTTATAACATTTATCTAATTGTTTATACACTTTAAACAATAAAAGTAGAAAAAATATATATAAATATACATGTCATTGTGTTTTGTTTTTCCTCTCAGAGCAGCAATATTAAGCTCATGGAATAAGTCCAGATTTTTTTTTTCTTTATGTCAATTCACTTTCGGAGAGCAAGACCTAAAAAGAAAATAACATTCTATGATTGTGCTGCTTTTTGAAACTACATTATACATTTGGTAAATAAGATATATATGTTTACAAGTTAATTAATAAAATATGGTGTGCATTGCACTTTACAAATCTTGTCGGAGTATGCAACAGTTTCTCTGTTGGAGAGTAGAGACAAGCTTGTCTGGTCCTATGCCATGGCATTGAACGTCCCATGGAAACCATAGGGAATATTCACTGGCACCTCTGCTCTGCCCAACTCTTGGAATGTCTTGGCATCCAACACCAAGAGAAAGGTGCTCTTGTCCTGGTAAGAGGACAAAGGGGAGATACTATTTAAAGAGATGCTCTGTTTATTAAATGCTAACACACAACGTATGTGCTTAAAAGAGTTTCAAGATGGAAGCCACAGCCAGCTGAATGTTTGAGGTCACCTTATTTGGAGTGATGACCACAGCCATCACAACGCCGTCGTCTTCCTCGGTGGCATTAGGAGAAGGTACAAAGACTGGTTCAGACGGGTACAGACCTGGCCCTTCCCACACCTTGGATGTTCAAAAAGAGTACATTAGTTATTCATTGTTTAAAATGCATTTCATATTATGCAAATATCTGGAAATAGCCTATCTCCAGTTGTCATTTTCATTACTGAGATCTGATCCTTTTCAGTAATGATAATTCTGTACAACAATGCCTTCGATGCCAAAGCCTTCACTTTTATAAGCATGACCAGATGTACCTTCATCTGTTTGCTCAGGAGGTCCATCTTGATCAGCGTGTCTCCCACCAGGTGCCTGAAGCCACAGCCGTAGAAGTAGCGGTAGGGCCGTGTGTTGTACTTGGCGTAGTTAATTTGAGGGAACTCCAGACCTCCATAAATGCGGAGCTCCTCTCCATGGAGATCCTCATGGGTGCAAAAAACCTGAACCAATGGAATAAAGTTACATAATAATAACATAATATTCATATTTTTATCTTTATTAATATTAATAATAAAAATAAAAAAGCTAGTGAAACTAAAATGTGTGTAAGGGTGTGTGAATGTGTGTGTGCGTCCACAGCGGCGTACCTTATTGCTGGAGATCTTGATGGCTGTGGATGTGGTGTCCATCTGGTTGTTCAGGTTGGTGCCACACAGCGTCTCAGTGCCCACGTTAAGGGGCAGAACGAAGCGCCTTGGAAACACTCTGCACATGGTGTTGTACACCTAATAAAAGAGACCATTTAATCATCATATTCCCAGCAGCAAAACGCCCTTGGACCGAGACACAACCCTGGACATTCCAATGCAATCTACTCTTTTATCCTAGTCAGTTGTGCAAGTAATATGGACTCTTAACTAATTACTATGTGCTATTATCTCCTATGTACTAATAATGATTCCGTATTTTTTCTAGTTTTGTAGTTTTTTTATTTAGCGTTTTTTTACTTAATGGGTATCTTTACACTTTACATTTCTACTGCTGTCCTTTACTTTCTGCTGGCTCATCTTAATTTCCTGTGTGGGATTAATAAAGTACCATCTTATTGTATTTTAGAGAATCCGTCTATAGGAGGGTTCCACACTGTGTCACACACATTCCATGCTGCCATATTAGAGCTTTTTCACCATTATAATAATATTAATAATAATAACTGGTTTCTTGGTTATTCTAGAGTTCTTGGTGGGTTTGAACTTTAGATCACATGATTGAAACTGTGCTTGGTCTGCTGGACTGACCTCATCAAGGGCTTCTCCAGACTTGCGCAGGTTCTGCACCAAGTAGTTATTGATGGCCTGGCCATCGTCTGAAACACACATGTCCATGACCAGGAAGCCATTCTCCTCATAGGCGTTGATTTGGTGGAAGGTTGACATGGCCTTGGTGTGGAACTTCACCGAACTCAACTGAGCAAGAGAAGTCAAAGAGAGGAGGTAGGTAAGGTTTCTCTTGCGACTTAAAGGTTAGCCTTCGCCTGAATGTATCACTAATAAACAACCCTTTAGGTCCAAAGTAGTGAGACTAGAATTTGGGCCAGTCTTACCTTGCCTGTCTTTTTGTCAATCAGGTGAAAGATAGTGTCAAGGTTTGGGTCCCAGTAGACACTGTCACTGATGCCCTTTCCAGTCAGTCTGCCTGTCACAATCTTCAGCAGATTTATCTTGATGGGCTGTTCGATAAACACCACATAATTCTTCGACATGGCTGACAGGGGAAGCAACAACGTTAGTCTATACAAACCATACCTTGTAGAGATTCACGTGCATTCTTCATGATCGTTATGATGACAAAGACAAAGCCATGATGACTTTGAAGGGGTCTATCTCACCGAAGCTGTGGTAGTACGAGGGTTTGGTCTTGTCTGTGCAGGGAATGGAACAGACTATGGTGGCTCCCTCCAGCGTCTCCTCTGGGGAGGATTTTGTAGGTGGCACACGGATGATGTTGTAGAATGCTCCTGGTGTGTACACGCAGGAAATGATTGTTTGAATGTGTAAGTCATCAGACCATTCAACAGCATTTGCTTCAAATGTATTGTACCATGTTAGTGAGGAGTTAGCTACCTTTTGAAGTATAGGAATTGCCCATGTTGTATGTGGTGCCATCCGGGTCATTGTGTGGGTGGGCTGTGGCTCCATTGACTGCAATGAATTTGCTCCAGTCCACCTAGTCAGAGAAAACTTCACTTCAATACAAAACAAGTAGGGAATAATCTGAAATCTGTCTGTTAATAATAGATCAATTGTGAACAGAAGTAAAAGATGCACAGGTTCTGAATCAAAGAATATAACTCTTAATTCTCTTCACCACTCAGTCAAAATATAGCAGTTCTAAATACAGAAGCGTAAGCTTTGGAAACAAGTGTGTAATAACAAAAACATAACTTTCCCGCTGTACCTTTTTGGTGGACTCCAGTGTCTCAGGATTCACTTTGTGCATGAAGTTGGTCTCCGTGCTCACATAGTATTCCCCCTTATAGGTTACAAAGCTCACACTGGCATTATCAGAAGCCTCTGCAGAAGGAGAACACATAGTATTCCCCCTTATAGGTTACAAAGCTCACACTGGCATTATCAGAAGCCTCTGCAGAAGGAGAACACATAGTATTCCCCCTTATAGGTTACAAAGCTCACACTGGCATTATCAGAAGCCTCTGCAGAAGGAGAACACATAGTATTCCCCCTTATAGGTTACAAAGCTCACACTGGCATTATCAGAAGCCTCTGCAGAAGGAGAACCCATTAACCACAGTCATTAGAATGCAGAATTATGTTTCTATGTGTCATTTTCGCTGGGAACACTGGGCACATGTTTCTACCACTTTATAAGAATGACCAATTTTTAAAAGCATACGTTGTTCAAAATGCCTATAGTAGCCTAGGCTATTGCCTTTAGATGCTCCGTTATGCAATTATCTTTGACCTCATACCGATCACCCCATTACATTGCCTAAAATCACAAATGTTGAAGACTGTTTATGAAATCTCATATGGGTCCCTTCAGTCCCCACCACTATTCAAGACAAACGGACGCCCTTGATCTGGATTATTATATCTAAAAGATAGAAGTGTGCAGAGCACATAATACAAACGATCTATTTATACTAACTTACAATATTTAAATATCAATGGTGTTCTGTTTAGAAACTCACTTGGCAGCTCGAATCTGGACAGAAAGCGCTGGAAGAAGTTTTTACAGGGGTCCGGCAGGGCCACCGTCCCAAACTCGGACACCATGATGCGATTGTTCTCGCTGTTGGCCTGGTAACACTCACTGGACAGGAAACGGCTCCTGTAGGTCACCCGGCCTTTTGATATTTTGAACTGGTGCAGAAGAGCCATGCCGTCGAACCAGTGGTTCAACCTGGGGAAATGAGGGCAAACATTGAGGCTCAGGGAATCAATTGTTTCTTTTTTGGAAGCAGTGTGGCCATTTCTTACTACTCACGTCTGGTTTCCAATCTCAAATTTTCCCGGGCCATTTCTGAGGAAGTTGCCACTGATCCAGTCAGGGATGGTGCCGGTGACTGTGGTGTGGATGACCTCAGGGCTGTCCTCCGCTGACCTCACTATGTTCTCGATGCAAGGCAGGCCGTGCACGTCTGTGTAACGGCTGCCCTGAGGCGTGGAACTCTTCCTTGATCCTTTACAACAGAGGTGAAAAAAAGCATGTTTCCGATAGCGTATATAAAGACGCACAAGTTGTGTGTGAAATTGAAGCTCTTTCAGAAAATGAGAAAACTAAAGAGAACAAAAGAGAAACTAAAGATTTTCTTTTGAATCCACAATAACACCACATGGAAAAAGGTTTTTCCTACCTGGTTTCTTGATTTGCGGTTGATGGATGGAATCCATTGCTGTTGTCTCTTGACTGTGGTCTCGATTATGGTTTGCTGTTGCAGGATTAGTCTTCTGATGCTGTTTTAGAGTCAGTCTGCACAGCTCTTTTATACTCTCTGGACAGCAGTGACACCTCCCATCCGCACAGACATACAGGCAGATAGACAGACAGATAGACAGACAGATAGACAGCTAAACTGATTGTGTAAGTCAGTGCATAATAGAAGTACTTTGTGGGGAAGATAGTAACATGCGGTAACTGATCTGAAGGCACAACAGCTTCTAGTTATCAGTAGGGAACAGACAACTCTAACGCTGATCCAAACTAGCCAGAGGAACCTTACTTTTGTTCCAGGAGTTCATTTTACTGCTAAATAATATATATATATATATATATATAAATATAATATATATATATATAAATAAAATAAAATCATAATTTATTCTGTTTTGATTTGATGCATACATGCAACTGGGTAATGATTCAGTAAAATGACAAGGAAATTCAAAATACAAAAAATATGCCGTGATCCGATGATTACTTATTTCAAAATCAAGATCAAGAACAGTAAATTAGAAGGGATTTTTTCTTCATTACAAACTTCTTGAAAATAAAATAAGAATTCAAAGAGACGTCAAATGTGTGGCCCTAACTGACCAGCCATTCTGACAGTCGTTTTATGCAGATTGAATGCATCAATTTCTTTGGAATTACTTGGATAATATTTTTGAAAGGAATTCCATTCAGTCTTTGCCTATGACTTGTTTAAGCCATGAAATAGATAAGAAAAGAGGACACACTGGATAGAATTGCTCAGAATGAGCAAACGAAACCCTTCCATTGAGCAAAATGAAAAATTGGTTTTAAACCAAATAGATATTTTAATACAAATATTTTACATTACATACATCTAAGTGCAATTGTACATTAAATTGTACATATAGATCATATGCAATCATTTATTTGTCAATATTTATTGATAAACAAATTTCACCGTTTAAATTGAGTCAAATGGAAATGATTTCAAGTGCATGCGTGCTTGACATGTTATTTCCAAGTCATGCAGAAATGAAGAGGCTGAAGCGTTATCTAAAAGAGAGACATCTAAGCCTGTCTAAAATAATTGTATCGGGTTAAAGTTTAGGACGAATCGGAGAAATGACAAGACAGACAAAGTTGTCCTGTGCGTCTGTTTCTGTCCCACCAACAACAGCCCGTTCCAAAGAGAGAACGGGCAATTCCTCTTCACCAGGGCTAATTCCTGAGACACAACTGGGTACATTCAGCTAAATATATCAAAGCTAATCGTTGCTTGGGTCTTCACAGTGAATAGACTTGTTTGTTTGGAAATTCCCACAAAAACGACAAAATGCCTCTAGTGCTGAATGCAAAGTTAAATATGTCATGATGTGTTCTGCTATAATAATGCAATACGTGCTAAAGGAGGGATTCACATGATGTCACGCACATTCTAAGCTGCCATCTTGGTGCTTTTTCATAATCATAATAAGAATAATAAGAACAACTTGTTGCTTCTTTGGTGAAGAAGTACCAAGACGGCAGACTTGCACCTCTTAATGGAAGCTAAAATCACATTATCCTAAATATAATTTTAATTACATAGACCTGCTAGGAACTTTATATGTTGTAAGAAAATAATATAGTTAGTGTTTTTTGTGCAATATCTTTTGGCTTTTTATTTTAAATATAAACAGCATCCCTTGATCATGATTTGATAGTTAAGGACACATTTCACAAGAAACCTCTCTTGTTTCACCAAGCAACATTAATAATAACATGAAGTTAAATGTGTTTGTATCAATGGCTGTACAGTAACAGTAAGTAGCCTGGTTCCTCGGGTTAACCTGCAAAACCGCTGTTGGCATGCTATTTTACATATACATAATCTGTAATTTGTTATTTTGTTATTTATTTTATAGGATCAGCACATGGCATTAGTATGTCTCTATTGATTATCTGCTAACCTTTCTCAATAATTTCAAAATGTGAAAAGAAAGTGGTGTACCTTTTCCTAGCCATCAAGCCATCCGTTTTTTATCTGTTACTGATAGGTTGGGTATACCTTATCCTAAACTACTGTCATAAATATTTAGAAGTGCCCACATGTTGCTCAATGGCCACATGCTACACACATCTCAGTGTGTAGACTGAGCACAAGTGTACATGTTTCCCATCATTTTTAAATGTCATTAGAAGTAATCCTTTGAAGGGCGATGTACAATATGTCTTGTTCTCCGTGTTTTTTCATATAAAACTGGGGTGTCTTGGTATGAAATAAATAATATGTGAATGTTTTACAACACATTACAGTCGTGAAATCAGATGCAGGTCATCTTTAGAAGCAGGTCATCTTTAGAAGCAGGTCATCTTTAGAAGCAGGTCGGGGGGTTAGGCATCTTGCTCAATGATGCCTAAAGGCCCACAGCTAGGAGCTGTAACGTGATCTTCAACCTGAACCACAGAATAGGTCAACAGCCTGGCCTCCAACCTGAACCACAGAATAGGTCAACAGCCTGACCAACCTGAACCACAGAATAGGTCAACAACCTGGCCTCCAACCTGAACCACAGAATAGGTCAACAGCCTGGCCTCCAACCTGAACCACAGAATAGGTCAACAGCCTGGCCTCCAACCTTAACCACAGAATAGGTCAACAGCCTGGCCTCCAACCTGAACCACAGAATAGGTCAACAGCCTGGCCTCCAACCTGAACCACAGAATAGGTCAACAGCCTGGCCTCCAACCTGAACCACAGAATAGGTCAACAGCCTGGCCTCCAACCTGAACCACAGAATAGGTCAACAGCCTGGCCTCCAACCTGAACCACAGAATAGGTCAACAGCCTGGCCTCCAACCTGAACCACAGAATAGGTCAACAGCCTGACCAACCTGAAGCACAGAATAGGTCCTTTGTATAGGTCGTCCATAATATGTCTTGTTCTCCGTGTTTTTTCATATAAAACTGGGGTGTCTTGGTATGAAATAAATAATATGTGAATGTTTTACAACACATTACAGTCGTGAAATCAGATGCAGGTCATCTTTAGAAGCAGGTCATCTTTAGAAGCAGGTCATCTTTAGAAGCAGGTCGGGGGGTTAGGCATCTTGCTCAATGATGCCTAAAGGCCCACAGCTAGGAGCTGTAACGTGATCTTCAACCTGAACCACAGAATAGGTCAACAGCCTGGCCTCCAACCTGAACCACAGAATAGGTCAACAGCCTGACCAACCTGAACCACAGAATAGGTCAACAGCCTGGCCTCCAACCTGAACCACAGAATAGGTCAACAGCCTGACCAACCTGAACCACAGAATAGGTCAACAACCTGGCCTCCAACCTGAACCACAGAATAGGTCAACAGCCTGGCCTCCAACCTTAACCACAGAATAGGTCAACAGCCTGTCCTCCAACCTGAACCACAGAATAGGTCAACAGCCTGGCCTCCAACCTGAACCACAGAATAGGTCAACAGCCTGGCCTCCAACCTTAACCACAGAATAGGTCAACAGCCTGGCCTCCAACCTGAACCACAGAATAGGTCAACAGCCTGGCCTCCAACCTGAACCACAGAATAGGTCAACAGCCTGGCCTCCAACCTGAACCACAGAATAGGTCAACAGCCTGGCCTCCAACCTGAACCACAGAATAGGTCAACAGCCTGGCCTCCAACCTGAACCACAGAATAGGTCAACAGCCTGACCAACCTGAAGCACAGAATAGGTCCTTTGTATAGGTCGTCCATAACGAAAAACTGTTCTAGAAAAAGCAATACGTCACATGTCAACGTTCTGTCTACCAAAATAAAATGGAGGACAAATCGTTATATTCACAGTGGTGCTGCTATCCCTGAAACCACGCAGCTTGCATGTTGTTTGAAACTATGTCTTTGTGTTGTGTAGTCCTCTGAGCTGTTGTGTTCAGTGCTATTTTATGTAACTGATGATTCTCTTTTAATAAACACTTAGATTTCTGAGTGACCCAGGAATGACATTTCTTCTTCTTCTTTGGGACGGACTAGGACGCCGTGTTTTTGTGGAGCACAACGGAAGTTTATGTTCGCTTTGCTTCTGCAGAAAAATCCATTTGAAAGGTTCATTTTAGTATTACATTTGGTTTAACAGGATAATCAGGACAATTAATACCAAATCTGTGGTTTATGTCCGGTTTGCCACTTTGTTGTACAAGATAATCATGATCATCATCAAATGAATCTCGCTTTAAAGTTTTTGAAGTGTTAATGCATCAATAAAGTAAAAGGAAGACGAACAATTATTTTCAAAATACTACTAATATTATCACCATGGGGTTCGTAGACCTACAGGAAGTGATGCAAACACACGATTCACGGGGGCACAGAATGACTTGAGAGTAAGATAGAGACGTCTGGTCTCTTTTATATTAATCAGGGCATTAAGGTTTGCTAAAATAGTAGATAATATACTATAAATCTAGCCCTACACGAAGTGATGTAATTAGGTGACCTAGGGGTCAAGGGCACTTGAGAGTGAGCTAGAGACCTGGGGCCTCAAGGACAAGTAACATTATAAATTCGGGAGGCTCTAGCCCTACAGAAGTGCCTAAAATACCCTCAGATAATTCTGAGCTAAAATCCTTCCCAGACCTACACCCCACCGATCCAACACGCATGTCTGAGAATCAGACCTCTATCTCATCAACAACAACAAATATGAGCAAAATGCATAGGAACTTTTTGAAATCTCAGAAGGGGCGTGGAATGGGTCCCTTTTGACCCCATAAATTGAAACCTTTGTTGACAGGCCAGCTGTCTTTAGATGCCTTCATCTGTGGGTTAGAGTTATGCTGACGTCGCTGTGCCCCCTTTTTGCAGACTCTAGATTTTCACAGAGCAATCCCACGGCACCCTCTGGTTGACAGGTCTACTGGCCAAGTCCCTGTCTCTTTCCAATTACTTTACATGAATTCACTGCAGTGCCTTTTATTTCCAATGTGTTTCAATGGCACATTTGATGCTGCTTTGTGAATACCTTCCTGTAGTGCTAGAGCCCCCAAATTGATCCTCTTCATATAAAAGAGGCCCCAGGTCTCTAGCTCTCTCCCAGGTGTTCTTGACCCCTAGGTCACCTAATGACATCACTTCCTGTAGGGCTAGATTTAGACTATATTATCTACTATTTTAGTAAAGCTTAATGCCCTGATTCATATAAAACAGACCAGACGTCTCTATGTCACTCCCAGGTCATTCTGTGCCCCCACATACAATAAGTGTTTGTATGTCTATGACCCCCAGGTCGCCCCAAAACACGTCGTCCTAATCCTCACCTCCAAACATTTATTCGTCCCAAAGAAGAAGAAATTTCATCCCTGGGTCACTCGAAAACCTACCTTTTTATTGAAAGAACTTTGTCTAACAGCGGTAGTAATGTGTCCTGATTATCTTGTTATACAACATGTATTTATAAAGGAACCGTTGGAATGGATTTATTTCAGCGGAAACACAGCGAACATAGACTTCCGTTGTGGACCACAAAAACATTTGAAAGAATCATCAGTTTAATAAAATAGCACTGAACACAACAGCTCAGATGACTACACAACGCAAAGACATAGTTTCAACCAACATGCAAGCTGCGTGGTTTCAGGGATAGCAGCATCCATATGAATCACCATGGCAACGACAGAAAACGTTGCATTAACTAACAAACTAAACATCATATACATTCACTGAATGAAGATTACCAAATTTGATTACGCATTTATCACTAGAAATGTTATCAAAATGCATTTTAATGCTGAAACTATCCTCAAATGTTGCATTTTCCACTGAAAATAAAAAGAATGTCATCCATTTGGTTTTGGTAGACAGAACCTTGACATGTGATTTCTAGAACAGACGACAGGGGGCTAAAACTTTCATTTGGGTCATTTTGGACGACCTACACAAAGGACCTATTCTGTGGTTCAGGTTGGTCAGGCTGTTTACCTATTCTGTGGTTCAGGTTGGAGGCCAGGCTGTTGACCTATTCTGTGGTTCAGGTTGGAGGCCAGGCTGTTGACCTATTCTGTGGTTCAGGTTTGTCAGGCTGTTGACCTATTCTGTGGTTCAGGTTGGAGGACAGGCTGTTGACCTATTCTGCGGTTCAGGTTGGAGGACAGGCTGTTGACCTATTCTGTGGTTTAGGTTGGAGGACAGGCTGTTGACCTATTCTATGGTTCAGGTTGGAGGCCAGGCTGTTGACCTATTCTGTGGTTCAGGTTGGAGGCCAGGCTGTTGACCTATTCTGTGGTTCAGGTTGGAGGACAGGCTGTTGACTATTCACTTCATTGTCCTGTCCTGATTATATTAGTTGAAAAGTTATGTATTATATGTATATACATATATATTTGTCTTATTAGCGAGTATATAACTGAGGATATTCAAAAGTAGTACCTAAACATAGATATCATCCATGGCATTGGTGGAATAGCATTTCCGTTGAAAACATACTAAACAAATGTATTTTTCCATTAAGTGTGTATCAGTTGTCCACTTATTTTACTGTGCATTATAGGAACGCGATTACAACATGTTGACACCTTAAATAGTGCACTATAGGCTATAGGGAACAAGTGAGCAATTAGTATATGGCCTTAGTGTCTGAATTCAGCCTAAACTTTTTTGGACAAGTGAATGAGGGCACAAGAAAAGAATTGGCCACGCCTCGTTTGGGAAGGTCAGCCACGGCCCACATATATAGGACATGGAGTAGCTCTGAAACACTTTATTACTTTATTGTAAATAAATGAGCCTGCATTAGAATTGTTGTGAAGTTTATAACTGCCAGCTATTTAGGAGGAATAACATTTAGATAGTACATTTATTCAATTAATAAAATAGTGTGTTATGTGTTTTTGTTCTCCAATGAAATGAAATGAAAAACATATATTTGACACAGCTGTATTAAATGGTAGTTATAATCTGACTGTATAATCAGAAGCTATGTTTGTTTTGGTTCCTGTGAATGCCCATATGCTTTTAAGAAAAATATAAATGAAAACTTAAGTCATATTGTGAATGGTTGTGTAGTGTTAGTAGAATATGAAAGAGCAATGGAGGTGAAACCCAGTTTTTGGGTTAAAATGTCCCTTAGAAATAAGCATGGCAGCGTGTGTCATGCTTGTCCTAGAGAAGAAGCCTTCAGCTGTAGTTATTTTCAGATGAGGAAAGTCCAGTACTGTGTTCTGCTGGAAATGCCAAGTCATTCGGCAGCCTGATCAAATTGTCAACAATTTGCTGGGTTCAGATGGGATTTTAATACAGGTACCTCACTCTTTTTTGCAAACATAACTTATTGCAAACATATTCAGATGTCTCAGATTTATATAAATTCCATTTTATGTTAAATCAGTTCAATTGCATCCGATTTTTTGATAATACAAAAACCATAAAGGTATATTATATGTTGTAATATATTTTGATCCATTCTATGTAGTTGTCTATTGTTTGACCTTTAAAACATAATTTGGCTACAACATAATGTTACAATAACACAAGAAAAAGGTCTTCCTTTTCTCCTTTTGTCTTGGTGCATCCCTACACGTACATAGCAAGCCATGGCATCAGTTCAAAGAGGTAACAGAGGGTGTCTATCATGAATAAATCAGTCTCATCAGCAATCTTACCCTTGGTCTATAGAAACAAAACATGATTTTATTCAAATACAATTTCTTTGATCATAAATGAATCCAAACTTGATTGATGATGTTCAAAGTGTCTTTCCCACATATTACAATTCCTTACATAATCAACCTTCCGGCCCAACCCCATGGTCTTAGATAAGATACACACAGGTCCATAGTGTGTCATACGAGACCTACAGCAGAAATGATCATTTACAATCCCCGTTATCTGAAGGGAATACATTGTTTCATCTAGATGTGAACGGCCACTTGTTAATTGAGCATCCATAGGGCGAATGCATAGAAATGCCTGATGTACAATGAGTTCACAAGTTCAGCCACAGTTCATCTTATGCAAACCCTGTTTATGGTTATGGATGTCATAAAGAAACTCCCCACTGTTTCATTGCTTGCACTCTTTCATAATAAGACTGCTTCACTGCATGTAGTTCTACACTTACAGTATATGGTTAAATTCCACATATTCCATTCATGAATTCAATCAGAGACAAAGAGACAAGCCAGCAGACAGACAGACAGGCAGGCAGGTGGATGGACGGGTGGGCAGATTGAGATACACCAAGTACACTACCTTTGACTGTATGTGAACTGCATGCTTTACGTAAGTAGTAATACAGCTATATATTCATACACCAAACTAAATCGAATGCAATAATATATTAAAACCTTTGTTAAGAGGGTACAGAATTGGACCTTCTGAATCTAGTGAGGGAAGGTTCAGAGAATTGGTATATACTGTATACACAATATTTACACAATATTTTCAACCTATATGTAGCCTGCATTTGCATAGTATCATGTTTCCTACATTTACCCCTTTCATTTATAATAAGTTAAGCCCTAAGCTCCACTGACATCACTATACTGGATCAAATCTATACCGAAAAAACCTTTACTAAGGTGTTGTTTTGTAACCAAATAGCTCTTAGTTGTGTTCATTTTGTTACGCAGGAGACATTATCACATGTGACAAGGCTCATAAATAAAGTCATAAAAATGCTTAGTAGAGTACCCTAAACAAAGAGTACAGGTGAAGAAATTAGGCCTACATCCACGAGAAATGCAGCTGTGAATTAAAAAGTAAAGCGGATGTGAAGGAAGAGCCAAGACTCGCATGAAACATTAAATCACTGAGATTGTTGCTGGTTGGTAGTAAAAATTGTTTTATTTCAGATCAATATCTACTTGATATGAAAATGACTAGTTAGTGCTGTGCATTTTTGCTGGAAGAAGTGGACAGTAACATAGAAGTTGGTTCCTTATTCGCAGTCAGGGTACTACAGGGTTCAGGTCCACGCTCCATTTTGGGGAAAACCTGTTTTGGAAATCATAAAACATCTCAAATGAGATGACATTTGACAGATTTCCTTTTTATTCAATCAGTATTATGACTAAAACAACTGTTTACATACAGGTTGACTCTGACCTGTTTTAAAAAAGTAACTTAATTTGGGCAACTACTATGACATCCATTGTATTAACATATACTGTAAATCAGATGCATTTCCAGCTTGTCCCATAATGGGGATTGATTTGAAAACGGAGCATAGAGATGCAAGATAGGTCTGAAAGCAAACATTTCCAGCTCAGCTCTTCAGGGGTTGAATCAACCATGGCAACTAATATCATTCATCCTGGTAGTCAGTTGAAAAGCCTCCCCATCGAGGGCACCCTCATTCTCACTGATGCGCTCTTCAATTCTGACCGCGGTGTCCACACAGGTGAACTCAACCCTAATCGTGGATGAAAGTTGATAAATCACGCCCACGGCACTTCCCAAACCCTCTCAGATCATGTGGACATACCAAGTTCACTACTGATCCTCGCTCCGCCAGAATGCTCCGTGTGCATCCATATCCGTAACGTCAGTTTATAGCAAACAATCAGTCCAAGCTCAGTAAAATCCACCCGGTTTACCGACTGCAAGACGTTTCTTTTTGTGGTTTATTTCCTCATCGCAGTTGTAGAGCATTCACAATATGCTATTTGAATATGCGCCCATAGCAGCCACCGTACTTGCTACTGTGCACGGGCAGATGTTGGTGCGCTCCTCAGGTGTTCGGTCAGTCATGTTGGTCTAGGTCTATACGGCGTTAACTATAGCATATACATTTACAAAGAGAAACACCCAGCCCTATAATGGGGAATTGTTTATCACAGCGTGCTCTTCCACGAGACACGACCACACCGCTAGCCCAGCTGACCAACCTATGGACACCCTCATTTTGGAGGCACAATGGTCCAGATCATTGTGCAAGGGGAGAAGTACTAACGCACATTTTGCAAGATTTGTGGTCTCCATACCTGTCACCAACAATTCACCATGCCCTCGGAAACTACGCCATCTATGCTGCACACAACAATCCACGAGATATTTAACTGTCAAACCTTTGTCTACCCTGCACCAAGCTTTTTCAAACACGTCAAAGCAGCTGTGAAACCCAACAACGAACCAGTCCAAGGAGGTGCTAACTTGACGCCTGGCGACTGGGTGTACGTGAAGGTGCACAAGCGGAAGTGGGACCAGCCAAGGAGGGAAGGCCCTTGTCCAAATAACTCTGCTTACTCCCACAGCGCTGAAAGTATGATGCAAAACGATGTTTCCACAGCAAACACTGCACGCCAGCAACAGAACCACAACGGTCCCTTGTTCCGTGCGACCTGCCTATGGGGCCCTGGTGGAACCAATCCTCCCCGGTGGAGTCGTCCGGAGAGGACGACGGCGTCAGGAGGGATGGCCCCACACCGCCGGGAACCCCCCGCCCGCTTGACTGGAGCGCCCCACCACACAGACTCCGCAGACTCTCCCTCAGGCACACCGGACACCGTGACGTGTCGCCACGGAACAGTCCGCCCCACCCGGCATGGCGGAGAGCTCTCCACTCGCCGAGTTCTCAGACTCTCGTTTACCTTGTATCTCTGAATAAACCACAACATTTACCACTCTGAGTCATACCTAGCCCGAAACCTTGATACCACAGAAGATGAAAATTACGTTTCATCGCTTTCGAAGCGGATGCAAGATAAAGTGACAGAAATATACATCAAAATGTGTTGTAACTAAAAAAAGTCAACTTCATCAGGGCAAGAGCATTAAATCACAAACTGTTTCTCACTCTTGGAGAAGCATGAGACTGAACATGGTGGCATAGGCTACCACACAGCTGTCGGATGGCTCAGCCTGGGCAAAGTTCTTAAAAGAGTATGGGACCTGAGAGCAGAGATTCAAGAGTTTTGTGAGATGAAAGGCAAGGACATCCCAGATCTCAGATGGAGGCTGGATGGCATATCTTGCATTTGCTGTTGATGTGATTGCACTGATGAATGAACTAAATACCAAACTGCAAGTCAAGGGCCTACTTGTACATGACATGTACAGCCTGGTGAAAGCTTTCATGAGAAAGTTGCAGTTTCTTTCAAGCCAACTGGAAGGTAACATTCTCATCCACATGCAAACCCTGAAAGAAGCCACAACATCAGCTGATCACCTCCACAGATACTCATCCAATGCATGGTGAGTTTTCAAGGCGATTTTAAGACTTCAAAACAGCTGAGGGTGAAATGCACATGATTTCTTCTCCCTTCACGTGCAGTGTGGATAATGCACCTAGTGGTGTTCATCTCAAACTCATTGACCTGCAGTCTGATACAGTACTTGCAGAGGACTTAAAGTCAGTATGTTACGACGCCCTCTGCCTCCACCTAGCTGCGCCGGCTGCGACTACACCATGTGCTTCTGTTTACATTCCTGTCACCAATTTCTCCGTTCTACACTCCGGTTTCCAATCACCAATCAACGCACCTACTTCTTCCCCGTTCTACAAGCAGCCGGCGCCAGTTCGTTGTTAGCTCTCCCTGTGTTAGTTCCTCGTTCCAGTATTTATTGAATTCCTGTTCCGTTTCCCCGCTTGTTCCTAACCTTACCTCTCCTTGTGCACAGCTCTTCCCTGGATCCTCACCTGCCTATCCACCACGCCTTCCGGATTACCTACCTGTTGCTGAACCTTCGCCTGCCTGACTACCCGCCTGTCGCTTCCCTCTCTGACTGTCCGTTTGCCTGTCTGCCATCGAACCTCTGCCTGTCTGACGACGATCTGTCTAGCCCTTGCCTGTACCTGAGAGACGATAATAAATCCCGTTTTTCAACCCGCATCCTGTTGGTTTCCGTGTCCTGCGTTTGGGTCCTAGTCTCGTAACCATAACACAGTATCACTGCTCGATTTCTATTATTCTCTCAAACAGGGGAACTTTCCACACATGAAGAGGCATGCTCAGAAGATGTTGGTTCTCTTTGGCTCTACCAACATATGTGAACAAACATTCTCAGTGATGAAGTTTAACAAATCCAGATACAGATCCTCTCTCACTGACGATCACTTGTCGGCTATTGTGACTAGCTTTCGATAAATGGTTGTCTTTTAAAAACGTTTGTTTGTGCATAGTGTAACTACATTATGCTATGCTCAGGCCTACTTATTACGCATTGCTAATGTAATGAATGTAGTAGCCTACATTTATATATACATTTATTTATAAAAATAAAGACCTACGTCACAGGGCACATCAGACTCAATAAGCCGAAGATGTGCAAAACACAACAGCTAAATAAGAAACCCTGAATTCTCTTAAAAACACGCAAAGCGATGATAAAGAGAATAGAGTGAGTCTGTAACTCTGACTCAACCCGTATTTCAATGAACATGAAAAAGGGGGAATGCAGAGCAACAAGGCTTCTCCTACGTCCGCTACCATAGGGGCAGAGCTAGGAAGAAAACCAAGCTACCAATAGCAACGAGCAACAAGGCCCTTCCTACCTACGCTCAAAGAGGCGACAGGAGGAAACCTGTTGTGCAATGTTTAATAATAGAGGGCAGGATATAAAACGCCGGTTACGAACCGTAATCAGAGTAATAATAACCTGTCACTCCTGAGCTCAGTACCCACGCTGGAACACCACCACACAGAGTGGCCGAGTGAGCCCCTGGACATGTCCAACATGTAGGAACGAATAAAAAGAATCGGGGGAAGACCATGACGCAGCTGCGCAAATGTCTTCTACCGAAATTCCCTTGAATAGGGCCGACGAAGCGGCCATACCTCGTGCAGAGTGAGCTCTAACACCCAAAGGTGATGCTAAGCCCTGCAGAGTGTAGGCCAAGCAGACACCCTCACATATCCAGCGGGGCAGACGCTACTTAGAAAGAGCGCGGCCCTTGGCAGCGTCGCTGTGACACACAAACTGTTGTGTGGGTCAGCTGATCGTTTCACGTACATAGCCAATGCACAGGAGATGCCACTCCGTATCCGCTTCACTAGTATGAGGCGGGGGGTGAAAAGCCTTAAGCACAATATCTCTCGACCGAAAATAACTGAATATGTTCTTGGGGAGGGACGCAGGATTGGGTCTAAGCAGCGCGAAGGAGCAGTCCTCGTTCAATAACAAGCAGCTCGGGCTGACAGACAGTGCGGCCAACTCACCGACACGTTTGGCAGAAACCAAAACCAATAAGAGCGCCGTTTTAAAGGAAAGGACATCCAAAGGGGCTTGAGACAGAGGCTCGAAAGGGTCCTTGGATAAACCCCTTAACACGGTGGGAAGATCCCAACGCGGTGTAAGCACACGAGAAAACAGGTTTAACACGTCTAACCCCACGCAATAATCTCTTGACTAGTGGGTGACTGAGAACCGGTTTTCCGTCATATCCTGCGTAGCCAGCCGAAACGGCTGCCGCATAGACTTTGACAGTAAACACTGAAGGAACCCAAGCACGCTTCCCACCTATCAGAGAGATGGGATAACGGGGTTGAGGTAACACCACGTAGAGAAAGCGCCCCACATCGCCGCGTAAAGGGAGGAAGTGGAAGGCGCGCGAGCACTCTGAATAGTGTTGATAACTGATGCTGGCAGACCTCTGCCTTGCAGAATCAACCTCTCAGGAGCCAAACCAACAACCGACCCGTCACATCGGGCGGGTGGTGCACCGTCCCGTGAGCCTGTGAAAACGCGTCCGGTCTGATCGGTACCGGACACGGCTCCGTGCAAGAGAGCACCGCTAGCTCTGGGAACCACAGAGCTGAGCGGTTCTCCGGGGCCAATAGAATGAGGGACAATCCCTCCTGCCTGACCCGCTCCAGGAGAGGTTGGATTAGTTGAAGCGGCGGGAACGCATATAAGAGAGCCCGCGGCCACGGTGCGTGCGCCATCGCGTCCACCCCCAACGGGGGAAGATCCTGAGGGCTGAGAGAGAACCACAGACTGCAGTGGGTGTTCTCCCTGGACGCAAAAAGGTCCACCTGAGCCATCCCGAACCTCTGCCAGATCAGCCTGACAATGTCGGGATGTAACCGCCACTCGTCTCGGCGGGGACCGCCGCGAGACATGAGGTCCGCCCCAAAGTTCAGGGCGCCCGCGATATGCCGGGCTCTCAGGCTGAGCAGGTTCTGATGAGCCCACAGCCAAAGCTCGACTGCTGCTCGGTGGAGAGCAGCGGAGCGCACTCCCCCTTGTTTGCGCCGCTCGCAGCTTCACCTTAGCCCATAAGGCGAAGCCTAGACGGCGTAGCCTACATGAAATAGATCACTAACAATGGAATAACGTTCATTCTACCCGTTACATCACATTTAAATGTTAACCTTTACATCAATAAATTATTTATTTATTTACTACATAAAATAAACTATAAATGATGTATTAATCATGCATCATGAACACAGCACCTATGTAACAGCACTTACGCGGTGTATGTTTTAGACCTATTTGATCCATTTCAGACCCCATCAAAGCCCTTGTGCCTCTTTGGCGATCTCAGTGGCAAATGTACGTAACAACACAGGCAAAGAGGAAATGCTCAATCGTTTGAATTACTCGCCAAGACACGATTTGTGGTAAGACTTTATATCAAACTTTGATTTGTTCTGATGAAGGATTGCGAGCTAGGCCTACAGTAGCCTACCTAGACGTGAATGCTGCTCACACCACACTTGGTTATTCAATGCAGGCAATTATTTCCGTTATCATTGATCATGTTTGACCATTAGGCGACATGGTGTGAAGGAACACACGATTGGTGGGCCACTTTGTTTGTCATGCTTATCGGAAAGGTTGTGTAGCATATTAGGAGTTGCTGCTACTACAACATGGGTTTTGTTCACTAATCCGAGTGTCATTGAAAACCATAATGTATCATAAACCATAATTTATATTCTGAAAAGTTGTATTTATGCTGAGGTATTTTAGGCACACAATTTTCCTGTGCAATGAAAATAAAGTAGGCTGTAGGACATCATACATTTAGTAAAATAGTGAGATATGTGAGTAGGACTAGTGAGTAAAGATTAACCTTCCTGTAGGATATAACGATTATGACCTGGGCGTTTTCTGGAAACAACCGACGACTCGTTTCAGCAGCCTGTATTTCCACATCTGCAGATGGTGAACATCAATATATGAAAAGTCAGGAAATGTGTTGCTAGATTTCCACAAATGATAGCCTCATGATAATCCTAATCATTATAACAATAACTTAGACTGCAAGCAGTCACGAAGGGTCTGCACTGCAGACCCCAGCAACCGGCCTTTCCCAGAGGGACCCCAGGCGAATTGGAGTGAATCCGAGTCATGGTTTGACAAGAAATGCCGTTGACGTTTGATTTTGAGCCCCCTGCCGTCGAAGTGCTGCGTAGCACTTAACTGTGCACCAATTGTAATTGACACTGTGACGGGTTTGATTTAACTATCAACACACAACTGAATACAGTTCATTGAGATGTCCTCTGTGTGCATGGCAGAGTATCCACAGATACTCTGTGAATACCTCATATGAATACATAAACCCTACAATAACAATCCAAAGATACTCAGTGAATACCTACTAATACTATTAGTTAAAAAAATGATAAAAGTGCTGTTGTTTGACTGTCATCTCTAATGAACATTTTGTGTCATCCAGGTAATGGCTACCAGTCCCGACAAAATTCCCTGTTTTTTTACTGGAACACGGGAAAATGATTTCTATTTTCAAGGTAACATTTTTAGATCTCAAAGGGGTTTCGATTTCATAGGTCTACACACCAACTTTGTTCAGTGACAGTGACACTAATCAATAATGGCTTTGTCTCATCCCTGGCCTGTGCTGAGAAGTTGCCAGCGATGAACCAGGTAATGTGTTTAATGTGTTAATATATCATTATTTGTATGCAGTCTCTATTTTAATGGTCCAGGCCATTCCATTGACAAAAGGCATTTGTGGGTGCTATACATTTGCATTAATGTTGCTCTTTCATATAGGTATAAAGAGTCAGACTCTTTCCTATCAAATATCAACAAGATCCTCTGTAAATTGGCTCAGAGTCAAAGATAACCTCATTCTCGCTCTGGCTGGTGAAGACCAGTTGAGATTTGTTGAAGATTTATCCCAGCAGGATCGAAAAAAACCTGGTAAGATACACTAATAAATGATAACTTTGTGATTGTCATTATTGACTTGGGCGGACGTTGTTGCGATAGGGCAAGAGTACAGAAAGCTTAAAGCAAAGTTTGGTTTAAATCTATTGATCAATCCATTGCTTCAACCTGATAATACCTTATTATGTATATTAAGCAAACCATAATAAGTAAGAATTACACGGTTTGACTGATGGAATCATTCGGGCTTCTTCTTATGTGGCCCTTTACCTTTCAGCCTGCAAGTTCATAGTTCAATTGTTCAATGAAAACCCGGATACCCCCCTGCATCCTGAAAACAGAGGCAGGCCTGTCACCCTGGCTGCTGTGGTGGATAACCAATACAAAGTGGTGTCGTGTGGGGACAAATACGACGTTAAGGTGGAGACCATGGTGAGCAGTGAGCACGAGGGACTGGGTGGTTACTGTTTTCATCATCACCGTCCAATATGGTGATCCAGAGTGATACAATTAATACAACATATACTGACAATACTGTAATGTGTATATAATGTTCCCTATTCTTCATCCACTTTTCTGTAGGATAAACTTCCAGAAATAATTAACGATGATGACCGCTGCACCTTGTTCTACATGAGGAGTGCTTGCCATAGCAGTAACCACTTCCTGTTCCAGTCAGCTGCCCACAATACTCATGTCCTGGGATTCAACCAGGTCCCAGGGGAAGGGGATTCCAAGTGGAAACTAGTCTTGCGTCCCTTGATGAGCGATGAGGTGGACGAAGGATGCCTCATTGACGTCGCTCCTTGTCAGTAAACGCAAAATACATATTTCTATAAATAAATATGATAAATAAGTGAAAAGTGTGATTTGTGGCATAGAATCCTTTTTTTCTACGGATGAGCACTTGACACTCGTTTTGCCATGCCTGCTAATTGGTGCCAGCAACTCCTCCACTTCACACAGATCGCCATGGCACACATACACGGCAGTCAGCACATACACACACAGTCAAGGCTTGGAAAGGTATAGCGTTCATCGTTTACCTTTGCTTGATTCCTTACTCCAAAGTACTGTGAATTGCCCATGCCACCCATCAAAATGGAAACAAGGTGTGCTGCTCATTCACATTTTCTTCATGTTTCAATAAAGGTGAATAACGTACAGCCATCTTTAATCAAGTTAGACGTGAAACGTGTTATAAGCTGCATGTCTCGTTTGTGCGCAGTGTTCTGAAAGAACAAACTGGAGTAAAAATGAGTTTAACTCCATGTAGCCTAATTAGCAAACTCTTACAAGCTCAGCTTGCATGACTTAAACGGTTCCAATATTGTAGTATTTACAGAGATATGAGCAATTATATTTGTGCCAAATATGTTTTACACATTAAGGGCTATGACTATTCAACAGTCAAAGAAAACTACAATATTATGTCTTTTATTTTAGTTTAGTTGAAGCGGCGGGAACGCATATAAGAGAGCCCGCGGCCACGGTGCGTGCGCCATCGCGTCCACCCCCAACGGGGGAAGATCCTGAGGGCTGAGAGAGAACCACAGACTGCAGTGGGTGTTCTCCCTGGACGCAAAAAGGTCCACCTGAACCATCCCGAACCTCTGCCAGATCAGCCTGACAATGTCGGGATGTAACCGCCACTCGTCTCGGCGGGGACCGCCGCGAGACATGAGGTCCGCCCCAAAGTTCAGGGCACCCGCGATATGCAGGGCTCTCAGGCTGAGCAGGTTCTGATGAGCCCACAGCCAAAGCTCGACTGCTGCTCGGTGGAGAGCAGCGGAGCGCACTCCCCCTTGTTTGCTCCGCTCGCAGCTTCACCTTAGCCCATAAGGCGAAGCCTAGACGGCGTAGCCTACATGAAATAGATCACAAACAATGGAATAACGTTCATTCTACCCGTTACATCACATTTAAATGTTAACCTTTACATCAATACATTATTTATTTATTTACTACATAAAATAAACCATAAATGATGTATTAATCATGCATCATGAACACAGCACCCATGTAACAGCACTTACACGGTGTATGTTTTAGACCTATTTGATCCATTTCAGACCCCATCAAAGCCCTTGTGCCTCTTTGGCGATCTCAGTGGCAAATGTACGTAACAACACAGGCAAAGAGGAAATGCTCAATCGTTTGAATTACTCGCCAAGACACGATTTGTGGTAAGACTTTATATCAAACTTTGATTTGTTCTGATGAAGGATTGCGAGCTAGGCCTACAGTAGCCTACCTAGACGTGAATGCTGCTCACACCACACTTGGTTATTCAATGCAGGCAATTATTTCCGTTATCATTGATCATGTTTGACCATTAGGCGACATGGTGTGAAGGAACACACGATTGGTGGGCCACTTTGTTTGTCATGCTTATCGGAAAGGTTGTGTAGCATATTAGGAGTTGCTGCTACTACAACATGGGTTTTGTTCACTAATCCGAGTGTCATTGAAAACCATAATGTATCATAAACCATAATTTATATGCTGAAAAGTTGTATTTATGCTGAGGTATTTTAGGCACACAATTTTCCTGTGCAATGAAAAAAAAGTAGGCTGTAGGACATCATATATTTAGTAAAATAGTGAGATATGTGAGTAGGACTAGTGAGTAATGATTAACCTTCCTGTAGGATATAACGATTATGACCTGGGCGTTTTCTGGAAACAACCGACGACTCGTTTCAGCATTCTGTATTTCCACATCTGCTGATGGTGAACATCAATATATGAAAAGTCAGGAAATGTGTTGCTAGATTTCCACAAATGATAGCCTCGTGATAATCCTAATCATTATAACAATAACTTAGACTGCAAGCAGTCACGAGGGGTCTGCACTGCAGACCCCAGCAACCGGCCTTTCCCAGAGGGACCCCAGGCGAATTGGAGTGAATCCGAGTCATGGTTTGACAATAAATGCCGTTGACGTTTGATTTTGAGCCCCCTGCCGTCGAAGTGCTGCGTAGCACTTAACTGTGCACCAATTGTAATTGACACTGTGACGGTTTTGATTTAACTATCAACACACAACTGAATGCAGTTGTTCAGGGAGAAGTCCTCTGTGTGCATGGCAGAGTATCCACAGATACTCTGAATACCTCATATGAATACATAAACTCTACAATAACAATCCAAAGATACTCAGTGAATACCTACTAATACTATTAGTTAAAAAAAATGATAAAAGTGCTGTTGTTTGACTGTCATCCCTAATGAACATTTGTGTCATCCAGGTAATGGCTACCAGTCCCGACTATATTCCCTGTTTTTTTACTGGAACACAGGAAAATGATTTCTATTTTCAAGGTAACATTTTTAGATCTCAAAGGGGTTTCGATTTCATAGGTCTACACACCAACTTTGTTCAGTGACAGTGACACTAATCAATAATGGCTTTGTCTCATCCCTGGCCTGTGCTGAGAAGTTGCCAGCGATGAACCAGGTAATGTGTTTAATGTGTTAATATATCATTATTTGTATGCAGTCTCTATTTTAATGGTCCAGGCCATTCCATTGACAAAAGGCATTTGTGGGTGCTATTCATTTGCATTAATGTTGCTCTTTCATATAGATGGAGGGATTCAGACTGATTGCTTTCATAAATCAACAACATCCTCTTTAAATTGGCTCAGAGTCAAAGATAACCTCATTCTCTTTCTGGTTGGTGAAGACCAGTTGAGATTTGTTGAAGATTCATCCCAGCAGGATCGAGTAAACCCTGGTAAGATACACTAATAAATGACAACTTTGTGATTGTCATTATTGACTTGGGCAGACGTTGTTGCGATAGGGCAAGAGTACAGAAAGCTTAAAGCAAAGTTTGGTTTAAATCTATTGATCAATCCATTGCTTCAACCTGATAATACCTTATTATGTATATTAAGCAAACCATAATAAGTAAGAATTACACGGTTTGACTGATGGAATCATTCGGGCTTCTTCTTATGTGGCCCTTTACCTTTCAGCCTGCAAGTTCATAGTTCAATTGTTCAATGAAAACCCGGATACCCCCCCGCATCCTGAAAACCGAGGCAGGCCTGTCACCCTGGCTGCTGTGGTGGATAACCAATACAAAGTGGTGTCGTGTGGGGACAAATACGACGTTAAGGTGGAGACCATGGTGAGCAGTGAGCACGAGGGACTGGGTGGTTACTGTTTTCATCATCACCGTCCAATATGGTGATCCAGAGTGATACAATTAATACAACATATACTGACAATACTGTAATGTGTATATAATGTTCCCTATTCTTCATCCACTTTTCTGTAGGATAAACTTCCAGAAATAATTAACGATGATGACCGCTGCACCTTGTTCTACATGAGGAGTGCTTGCCATAGCAGTGACCACTTCCTGTTCCAGTCAGCTGCCCACAATGCTTATGTCCTGGGATTCAACCAGGTCCCAGGGGAAGGGGATTCCAAGTGGAAACTAGTCTTGCGTCCCTTGAGGAGCGATGAGGTGGACGAAGGATGCCTCATTGACGTGGCTCCTTGTCAGTAAACGCAAAATACATATTTCTATAAATAAATATGATAAATAAGTGAAAAGTGTGATTTGTGGCATAGAATCCCTTTTTTCTATGGATGAGCACTTGACACTCGTTTTGCCATGCCTGCTAATTGGTGCCAGCAACTCCTCCACTTCACCCAGATCGCTATGGCACACATACACGGCAGTCAATACATACACACACAGTCAAGGCTTGGAAAGGTAGCGTTCATCGTTTACCTTTGCTTGATTCCTTACTCCAAAGTACTGTCAATTGCCCATGCCACCCATCAAAATGGAAACAAGGTGTGCTGCTCATTCACATTTTCTTCATGTTTCAATAAAGGTGAATAACTTACAGCCATCTTTAATCAAGTTAGACGTGAAACGTGTTATAAGCTGCATGTCTCGTTTGTGCGTAGTGTTCTGAAAGAACAAACTGGAGTAAAAATTAGTTTAACTCCATGTAGCCTAATTAGCAAACTCTTACAAGCTCAGCTTGCATGACTTAAACTGTTCCAATATTGTAGTATTTACAGAGATATGAGCAATTATATTTGTGCCAAATATGTTTTACACATTAAGGGCTATGACTATTCAACAGTCAAAGAAAAGTACAATATTATGTCTTTTATTTGTGACATTAATTACAAGGGAGTGTGTGAAGTTCACATCATAGCAGAAAAAGATGTCTAATTACTGTCAGAACAGCATTTGCTACCAATCCGGCAGGACAGAAAAACTATGTCAAGCATAGCCGACTAAGTTACTTGAGGGGTATATAGTCACCCAGGGTCAGTAACCTTTGTTGTGCGGATGAGAAAGGTTCAGCTCATGCTCTATGCTCACTTTTTCCGTGCTGCCTCTTTAAACCCAAAAGTGCCACATCAAAAAGGTAGTATAAGGCATTGTGGAAGAAACGTATGTCCCGACAAGTTATTTTTGAACAACTTTAAATTCAGTGCCTACATCTGCAGGCGCAAAGCAATGAAGACCAGAAATCAGTGACACCTAAATGGAGAGAACATTAATCACACACACACGCACTACTTGTGAATCGCTGTAATGGTCAGAAATGATATATTTATAAACAATTTAAACAGAATCCCTTCCTTGAATGTTTTACAATCAGGTCACACCACATCCATCCCCACCACGGTACTCCACGTCCTGTCCTCGTGCTTGGGGTCAGCCGTCCGAGCACGAGTCCTCAGTCTAGCTTCCTTTGGGATTACTTGCTCCAGAGCAGGGCAACGGCCTTGCAGATGCCCACATCGTTGTAGTTGAAGTAGCAGAGGCCAGCAAAGGTGACCGTTGACAGGATGAAGAGCCCCGCCTTGGCCATCTTGACTTTGGCGTCCCCGTGAACGTAATCTGTCAGCACTTGGCCAATGCCCCTAGGACGAACAAAAACCTAATTTTAGAAGAAAAGAAAAGAAACCAAGTACCTTGGAAGTTTTTAACTTGACCTACTTATTCCCCAAGCATTCAATTTTGACCAAGGCAAAAACATGTGACTAATCAGTATCTTTGTTATTCCTTTAAACACACAGAAAGATGAAAATATTACACCTCCGGATGCATTGAGCAGTCTGACGTATAGCAGAGAAAACAAGTACGATGTGAGCCAAAACAAACATTGTGACTCTCAAAAATGTGACCATCCCTCTACCTAACAAGATTACAGCAGAGGTGTCGGGTTGGATTAAATAGCTTGGACAAGCAGTCAAGGACGACATGCAAGGAGCTTAAAGTCACAATGCGTAACATTTGAACTAGCTCGTAGCTTAAAATTACTTTCACACATTTGTGGCTGATCGATAGGGATTTCAATAATGTTATCAATAAAATCACATCCTATGACTAATAGAAAAATTGCTGGCCAGCCTGTAGCGCTCTTTGTTTACAAGAATCACACTATTGACACTCCAAAACCGCTACCACTCACGCCGCCCACAGCTGGGCTACGCTAGGGCGCGTCACAGAGTGGACAGAACAACGTTATTGAGTTCTTTTATTCTGAAAGTCGACCGCCTACTAATTGGGAGGGGCTCAAGTTTACTCATTGTGTCTCACTAACTTCTGCCAGTCTCTCCAAGGACATCACTAGCCAGGAACGCCGTAATACCCAGAGGGTCCTCTCAAATACCACCACCTAATGAGGAATTATCCCCACTTGTGACTGAGATTTGGCGGCTGATGCATGCTGATGTCACTTGCCCTTTGCTCGGAGTGATGACTGAGGGTTGCGCTGCGACGCTAAGCTAAAGCCACATTCTCACATCGGCAATCACAGTCGGCCACGAGGGGCTAAAAGATTAGGAAGAAGATATCATTTTTTACTTCCACTTTCCACATAAACCCCGAATGCCACAAATACCTATCCATAAAACTGTGCATGACAATAAGGGCACGTCTCAAACACCCAAGCAAAACAAAAGCCACGGGATAACCCTGGAACCCCTCGCATGAATAGCCCGAGGGCAAAAGTAACAGGTTCCTTCTAACAAAGACGCACATGTAACTTGGGCAAAGTGCATTTATTTTCAGAGGAAACTCTGGGATGTTTACCATTTCAAATCACTTTTCAACCCTATCATTTGAGCCCCACATCGTCCACCAAATCAGCATTTCACAACCTCAAAAATATTCAGAGAATCCGGCCATCCCTCACTGACTCTGTGGCTGAGACCCTCGTCTGCGCATCACCTCTAGTCTGGCCTGATGTAAGAAGTCCTATTTCTGGGTTCCCACAGCGCCCTGGATGCAGAACTCTGCTGCCTGGGTCCACTGCCGTACCAAACCCTGGCAGCATATCACTCTCATCCACCGGGCAATCCCGGTTACTTTTATAAGATCCTCCATTCTCCTAACACACCAGAGTGCCTGGTGTGTTTATCCGGCTGCAGTCATTTCAACATATGCCAGACTGAATGTGACACACACACACACACACACACACACACACACACACACACACACACACACACACACACACACACACACACACACACACACACACACACACACACACACACACACACACACACACACACACACACACACACACACACACACCAGTGTCCGTGTAGGGTGAGGGCTGCGGCCAGGGAGTAGTCCACGACAGCTCCAGGGTGGAAGTACGCAGCAGGCCCCAGGGCCAGCAGGAGGATGCTCACCACTCGCTCACCTGTCCAGTGCAAAGAGGCTGCATTGGAGCCGGAAGCCGCTGTACAACAGGGGAAGATAAGAGGGATGGGTGGGTTACCATTTATAATAAGCTGCCTCATAGAAGCTAAATAATGACCACAGATGCCGCCAGCAATAATAGGGAACGCACGGATACTGGTTTGGTTTTTTCAACAGCAGTTTTTATTGTTATGTTGTTTTTCCAGTGAGCCAACATAATGGTTTTAAATTTAGATTGTTGTTAATCTCAGTGTGGGCGGAAACCAAAAATAAAAAAGGCCACTAGGCCTCCTTTCATTACGGTGATGTTCTTCTGAAGAGAAACTTGGCTTCCTCCACCCATTCGAGTCGATGAAGGTTTCAGAAGGGGTATAAAGGTTTCAAATAAACACTGGGGGGGAGAACACAGGCCACTGTAGAAATATACACTTTTCCTGAGAAGGTTGGTTAAAGTTGGATGTTTTAGCTTGTTGTCTAATAAACCATTGTCCAATTAATATATCTATGAAATCAGTGTCCAGTCTCTTGAGACAGAGCTCCAGGCGCTCTGATTAGGAACAGTACCCCTGTCGATTGAGACAGAGATCCAGGCGCTCTGATTAGGAACAGTACCCCCATCGATTGAGACAGAACTCCAGGCGCTCTGATTAGGAACAGTTTCCCATCGATTGAGACAGAGCTCCAGGCGCTCTGATTAGGAACAGTATCCCATCGATTGAGACAGAGCTCCAGGCGCTCTGATTAGGAACAGTATCCCATCGATTGAGACAGAGCTCCAGGCGCTCTGATTAGGAACATCGATAAAAGACAACGTAGAAGCGTTTGACTTGAAATACATATGAATTATGCATTTTAGCGTATAGAAAAATTGCACCACCTTTCAATGTAGCAGAACAGTGAAAAAGCTGTGTACTGATGGAGAGACTAATTTCCCTAGCTGGAGTGGGTTTGCACAGCTTGTTTTAGTTGTAGATCTCATTAGATCCACCATTTGATAAAAAAAAAAATCCTCTTACCCATGGTTAAGAACTTATGAAAGCCTAATGCAATTGATGTAGGCCTATTCAAATGTGCTATCATATCATCTAAGAGTCATAATTTGAGTGTCATTTGTTAAAAATGGCAAAGTCAGGTGTCCGTGTGTGAAATGCAAGAATATCTGCTCCTGCTCTGCAGTAAGACAATTTGAGCATTTAGACCATTACCACCTAATTTCTGACCAATCAGGGCATCTCTTCTCTGATTGGTTTGGTGAATCCATCTTGCCTGTCAAATCACATAGTTCAGCTCCACCACAGGTGCTTGATGCAACACTCAAAAGGCAGAGGTTTTTATTATTTTATTATTTTCCAAAAGTTGCCTCTGCTGTCTTTTCAACTCTCATGTCTGGCCTACAGCAGCCTCTATAACCTGTTGGATTTGGTTATTATAATGAACATGATCCTTTTTTCATTAAATCCACGATGTTTGACTCGGAACAATGATTACAATTAAAGGTTCAGCTCTACATTTCTCTTGCCTATTTTTACTCCACTGGGTCTAGTGTCACAGTTCCATTTGCATCTTCGATAGAGGTAATAGCTCGATCTGCTTGCTGTGGTCTGATGTGCCATGCAAGTAGCCTCCTTGCTTTCTCTCCCTGATCATAGAATGATTGGTTCAACTTAGTGATTATTTCCTCTCTTTATTGGTTGACATTTGGTTATACTGGGATCCAAGAGTTTAGTTGTTTCTGTGCATTTGCAGAACTTATTTTATTTTCCAACTTACTTTCTTTAATCTTTAAATCCAATAATTGAATCTGTTTATATGGCCCCTGATATAGGCTTTAATTGCCTCTCATCTTATACATAACGAGGTCTATGACGTTTGGGTCTGAAAATATAAATAAATGTGCTTGTCTAAAATTTTACAAAAGTCGTATCCTGAAGCCATTTAGTTTGAAAAACAGATTTTTGGAGGATCAGATACTGGACTTTAGGTGTGTCATCTTGCTAAATTACAGATCCATTTCAGTTGCCGTTGTTTGCAAATGACCTCTTGTTTGATTCATGTTCTATGTTTTCTTACTTTGTAAATTGTTCCTGTCCAATGTTAAAATATCTGCACCTTAACAAGGTACAAGTCCTGTACGTCTCACCATATGGCCAATGAAGTGTTGTTTTTCATATTTGATGTGTGATTTCATATTTTATTAAGTTTAACGTACACGTAGAAATAATATTGACTGAGCAGAACGTAGAAGATTGATAATAGCGAATACACCTCACCATTAATTTGCTTCCACTAAGATTACATTGACGTTTCTGGCCTAAAAAACGAATCGACTTGTACCAAACGATACAAGTATTGCAGGTGCAAAGATACACACATTAATCGATTTTGTCCCCATCCCTATTGCCAAGTGGTGCAAGTACAGGAATCAGAGGACTTTCCTTCCCAATTCTCGTCAGAAGACACATTTAGTTTGTTTACATTTTTATTGGATAGCCACCAGCATTCACTATGTGTCAGCATCTTCTGAACATGTAGTGCTAAGTCTGCCGAGATGTGGACTAACTAAAAGGGTGCATAAAGGCCAAGGGGTAGAAAGAAGAGAAGACCCTGGACAGACTCAGTGAGATGAGTCTGTGAGCAGTGAGTCATTGTGCACCTGCAAGTGGCAAACAAACAGGAAATGAACAAATTAAATGACCACAGTTGACATGACAACTGTGGGTATTTCAAATATAGAACAAGAAACGGATGAGTCTTCCTGCACTGTAATCCTGAAGATTGTAGGAGATCTAGTCCAATAACTATGCAAGCAATGTCTGCAAATATGGAGGGCATTATTTCCAAAAATAATAAGCCTCATAGTTATGTCATACGTCTCAACATCTTATGTATAGCCTAATATACATCATGTTATATACTAGCCACTAGCCATACTAGGCAACTTTGCGATGCCATGTTGCTGTAGCTCAGCTTGCTACATTTCTCTGGGGGGTAGCATCAGTGTAGTGAAGCTTCACTTAATGTAGAGTAACTGGTAGCTTACCAAGTAGCTGGCCTAACACTGCTGTTAACTGCTGACAGCAAAATACTAAAGATGACTTCACTCATTACGTTGAGGTATTGTTGATACCCCTAACTATAAAGCTAAGTGTATTGGTGAGGGAGCTAGACCCAGTGGGCCTGGGATGGGGAATACGCATGCCCACGTTCATTTACTGTTCCAGTGCGTCGTGTTGTTGGCAGTATGATTTACTTTGAGGGGGATACGAATGAGGGGGATACGAATGTTGCTATCCATTGGATATATATCGAGATAGAGATGGCCGATATACACTGCTCAAAAAAATAAAGGGAACACTTAAACAACACAATGTAACTCCAAGTCAATCACACTTCTGTCAAATCAAACTGTCCACTTAGGAAGCAACACTGATTGACAATAAATTTCACATGCTGTTGTGCAAATGGAATAGACAACAGGTGGAAATTATAGGCAATTAGCAAGACACCCCCAATAAAGGAGTGGTTCTGCAGGTGGTGACCACAGACCACTTCTTAGTTCCTATGCTTCTTGGCTGATGGTTTGGTCACTTTTGAATGCTGGCGGTGCTTTCACTCTAGTGGTAGCATGAGACGGAGTCTACAACCCACACAAGTGGCTCAGGTAGTGCAGCTCATCCAGGATGGCACATCAATGCGAGCTGTGGCAAGAAGGTTTGCTGTGTCTGTCAGCGTAGTGTCCAGAGCATGGAGGCGCTACCAGGAGACAGGCCAGTACATCAGGAGACGTGGAAGAGGCCGTAGGAGGGCAACAACCCAGCAGCAGGACCGCTACCTCCGCCTTTGTGCAAGGAGGAGCACTGCCAGAGCCCTGCAAAATGACCTCCAGCAGGCCACAAATGTGCATGTGTCTGCTCAAACGGTCAGAAACAGACTCCATGAGGGTGGTATGAGGGCCCGACGTCCACAGGTGGGGGTTGTGCTTACAGCCCAACACCATGCAGGACGTTTGGTATTTGCCAGAGACCACCAAGATTGGCAAATTCGCCACTGGCGCCCTGTGCTCTTCACAGATGAAAGCTGGTTCACACTGAGCACATGTGACAGACGTGACAGAGTCTGGAGACGCCCTGAAGAACGTTCTGCTGCCTGCAACATCCTCCAGCATGACCGGTTTGGCGGTGGGTCAGTCATGGTGTGGGGTGGCATTTCTTTGGAGGGCCGCACAGCCCTCCATGTGCTCGCCAGAGGTAGCCTGACTGCCATTAGGTACCGAGATGAGATCCTCAGACCCCTTGTGAGACCATATGCTGGTGCGGTTGGCCCTGGGTTCCTCCTAATGCAAGACACTGCTAGACCTCATGTGGCTGGAGTGTGTCAGCAGTTCCTGCAAGAGGAAGGCATTGATGCTATGGACTGGCCCGCCCGTTCTCCAGACCTGAATCCAATTGAGCACATCTGGGACATCATGTCTCGCTCCATCCACCAACGCCACGTTGCACCACAAACTGTCCAGGAGTTGGCGGATGCTTTAGTCCAGGTCTGGGAGGAGATCCCTCAGGAGACCATCCGCCACCTCATCAGGAGCATGCCCAGGCGTTGTAGAGAGGTCATACAGGCACGTGGAGGCCACACACACTACTGAGCCTAATTTTGACTTGTTTTAAGGACATTACATCAAAGTTGGATCAGCCTGTAGTGTGGTTTTCCACTTTAATTTTGAGTGTGACTCCAAAATCCAGACCTCCATGGGTTGATAAATGTGATTTCCATTGAGAATTTATGTTGTCAGCACATTCAACTATGTAAAGAAAAACGTTTTTAATAAGATTATTTCATTCATTCAGATCTAGGATGTGTTATTTTAGTGTTCCCTTTATTTCTTTTGAGCAGTGTACATGTATATAGGCCGACATCTGTCATTTTTGTATTTAATATTGGTCGGGATCTATTACATACATGATTCTGTCGTGGGCCTTTGAAATAGATGGTTTGACATAACTCCTACATATACTAAACTACGCTGCTACTTACGCACTATCATTTAACATTTAGACTGGCTGCGACCAAAGCGACGCACGTCGCAACGCTTGTCACGGAGCTCGGCTCTTCATCAGTTAGGGTTTCTCTAAAAGGCAACACAATACAGACCATAGACACAAGCCATACCGAATGACTCTTGTTTGTTGTGAATTTGCCTTGTGCTACAAAGCTGCATAGGCCGCAGACTTCAGTCGATTTCAACACTTTTCATCGAGAAACAACGGTTCACCGTACTCACCATTACGGGTCTGCGACGCGTGGATTCGGGCCGACAGAAGGTACGGGCTTTCTTGGTCCTTGAGTGCGACGGCCAGTGGCCTGGAGAGCAGGGCACTTCGGTAGAAAAGGGCTGAGGACATCATAGAGGCGTTAAACAGGGTGATACGTTTCCAAAACTAACAGATTATCTCAGTCACTCAACAACATGCGCATTATCTTATGCCTGCCTTATACTAAATGTTATACTAAACAGAGTATGCCAAGTTCAACATGGACCCGGCTCTAACGTTCCTCCCGATGGAGATGCGCTTTCATACACGAGGAGGGCCCTTAAAACAGCTTGCTGACCATAGCACCTGTCTAAACTTGACTAAACAAACGAGATTGACTGACTGGCAGTGAGACGCGCATGGTGTGGAGAACGTATCTGAGCCCTTCCTCTTTTAAGCCATGTGGAGAAGCCACCGTTCGGCTGTTGCAACTGCAGCCCATTGTGTCCCATCCCATAAACACATCAAAACACACTGACTTACACTTCACTCCTCTGCTGCAAACACAACTTAACCTGAACACAGCCGCCATGACGATCAGTCAACCAAGGTCAGCGCACGGTGAACCGGAAGCAGTCTTCTCACTGTCCCACGCTTGTGTGACGTTTCATAACAGTTATGAGAGCAAAACGCACACACATAACCATTTGGGTGACCAAATATAATAAATCACAGTTTCACTTGGAAACGTAAATATTCAAATAATATAGCTAATATAGCAAAGGGGAATTTACAGTTCGATACCTTCACAGAATATTGACGGTTCAGATCTATTGTACATCCGCGTTTGTTCACTGCGGCAGGGAGTACTTCCGGTACACAAGGTCACCTGCGCTGCACGCTAAATCACCGAGCGGGGTTCGTGCTGGGATCCTGAATCGCTTGACTGAACACTCAACGCAATGGACAGCTTTGATTTAAACTCATCGGAGAAGGCGGAGGCGTCGGAGCTGCAGCGTATGATCGCCGTGGAGCAGCAGAAAGCCCAGTTTCAGGCTCAGGTACAGCTCAACCAGGGCTAGCCGCAGCAGACTGACCCGCTCCAGTGCTAGTCCCTCAGTGGAGAGCGCTAGTCCCTCAGTGGAGAGCGCTAGTCCCTCAGTGGAGAGCGCTAGTCCCTCAGTGGAGAGGGCTAGTCCCTCAGTGGAGAGCGCTAGTCCCTCAGTGGAGAGCGCTAGTCCCTCAGTGGAGAGGGCTAGTCCCTCAGTAGAGAGCGCTAATCAATATATAAATTAGTCAGTATATTGGAATAAATAAATAGGTTTCTATAAAAAATAAAAATACATTTCAAAAGGACACATTTATTTCATAATGCCACATTTATTTTATAATGCCACATTTCTTTATTTAATGCCACATTTATTTCATAATGCCACATTTCTTTATTTCATAGCCATATTTGTCAATGTATTTATTTAATAAATTAATGGTATAACTGTAGCGTTATACTGTAAGTGGCACTGGGCCTTTTATAACAATGTTGTAATACATTGTAGGTAGTGTGTGTGTGTTAACTATATAGTGTTTCATATAATGCATAGTGGTGTCATCAACATGGTACACTGCTTCGTCCCTGGCTACATCCATCAATGCTTGTTCAGATGTAGAAGGTATTAACGTTAATATTGTTGTCCTTATCGCTAAAGGTTAAATGGTTGCTCTTTGGTAAACGTAATGCTAATTAATCAGAGTTCAGTGGTAGCAGTAACTCACTAGCCGACATGAGTTTGCGGGTGCAATAAACCTTTCCATGGTAACTGCCAGCTCCACCAAGCAGACACGTCACTGTTACACTTTAGATTATCGGCAGTGTAGTATCTCTCCATGACATCGCAATCAAAAAGTGTCCTAAATCCAGGTTGATATAATACAGACTTGTGGGTTCTGAAGGAGAATCTAGCATCGTTCCACAATCTATAGCTTGTGGTAAGTCTACCGTGGATGGCTACAACATTATGGCAAATAATCAAAAGCCTCGATTCGGAATAAGAATGGGATTTTCACTTCCGGAACTTCACTGTTGAGCTCTTTGGTGACCGTCAGTGCGATGTGCCAGTAGTCCAACAAAAATATGAGAACCATGATGCTCAACCAAAACCCCATTTAATCAAACCAAAGTGGTCGAACAGAGTCCAGGTTGCAGCTTTAAGTTGTCCCAATAATAAAGCAATTGCCATATGTAACTTTGACCCTTCTTTTTATAAAGGAAGACAGTCGTGACTTGCTTGCAGGAAGTGTCGATTTGTGTTGCTTATTAATGGTGCTGCTCACATTTGTTGCAGGTGCACAACTTTACAGATGTGTGCTGGGACAAGTGTGTGGACAGTCCTGGCTCGAAGCTGGACAGCCGGACGGAGACGTGTCTGGTGAACTGCGTTGAGCGCTTCATCGACACCACTTTGACCATCACCAACCGCTTCACACAAATGGTTCAGAAGGGTGCACATTAAACACAGACTACGGATGTTCCTTTCTATTATTTCAGTAGAAACAGTGGCAGTAGGATATGGCAGCCTGTAATGTGATGGCTTGTTGACATGCATTCAATATTACTGGGAACCTTGGGGAAGATTATGTGGATTATATTTCCAGATTGAAAGAAGAGTCCCCCACGTTGTGCAATGTTTAACGTGTCTTTATGTTCTACATGAGTGTGCGGTGCTGACATTTGACCTCTCAATCTAACTTGTGAATGTGTATAACCACCCCCCTGTATTCCATATGTAGGCAAGCTGTTTATTAAACAATAACATTGATTTCCAACCAGTGTTTTTTCTCCTGTCATACTTTTACCATATACACAACATTTCCAAACTGCTCTAATGCTGCACCAACCATACCTTACATTTCACTTCACAAGAGCTGAGAAAGCCACTTGGGTTTTTCCTCTTTACAATATAGACAATTGAAATACAGATTGTTTTTCTAACTTCTGAGTAACTAAATTGAAATGAATATTTAAAGGGGACAGGATTGTAAAGGAGTGGAACTACAGGTTCTAAATCTTAAATATTGGTTAAAGAGTATGGCTATTAATGTTTTTAGCCGCCCTGAGGGCCGACTTCATTGCTGTCTCAATCCAGCCGTGGGGGACGGCCGTGTGCTCCCCTGCAAAGTGCACCACGCCCTCACTCTGGAAGAGCTCTGCGGCGTAGTCCACCTGCTGGTACGGCGTGTACAGGGCGAAGGCCCCCAGGCTGTAGGGGTCCAGGCCCCACTTCTTAACCAGGCCTCCTGTCCAGAGCGGCCGGATGGCCTCCCCGTGGATCTTCACCAGGTCCTCCAGGACCAGCGCCATCACCTCGTCCTCGCTCACGCCCTGAAAGAGGGTGGCGTCGTCGGAGCAGGTGTAGGACGCCAGCAGGGCGCCGGCGGCCGTGCCGGGGAAGCCGTGGCTGGGGTAGTAGATGAAGCGGGCGGGCCGATCGGTGACGCTCTTCCCGCCCCTGATGCCCTCCGACTCCCAGAAGCGACGGCTGAAGCTGAGCACCACCTTGGTGGAGCTGGTGTAGTGCACCGACCGCAGCGCCTCCATTTTGTGGGCAGAGAGCGGCGGCCGGAAGTCGATGAAGAGAGCAGCCTTAGCCGTGGCCGTCACCAGCACGTAGTCTGAGGTTACGCTGGCCAGCGACGCAGAGCCACGCTGGTCCTGGTACACCACTTTGACGCCGCCACCAGCTGATTGGTCAATGAGCTTGACCTTGGAGTTGAGGAGAAGGGTCGCATTCAACAGCTGGTAGAAGGTATTTGGGAGGTTGTCGAAGCCATTGGCCACTTCATAGTACCTGAAAAACCATAGACCAAGACCGTTTAACAACCGCTCATGTCCTAGATGGCAATTCAGATTTGTATTAGCAACTGCAATTACAAAATCGGTGGAGGACTTTATGCAAATTAACTTCTGCATTCCCCAAACTATGATTTCTGAAAGGAAATCGCCCTGGGCGTTACGAGCTTCATTAGCACCCACCCATGCCTCAAACAATTAATGCGAGCTAATGGACGTGGCTCTTGTGAGCAGCATTTGCCGTAATTTTGGGCATGTTATACAATGCTTAGATATAGACAATTCAACTAATTGTTCGATCATGTAGCAGTATTCCCTGTGTTCTTGCCAATCTTCTCCCTTACTCAACGTCGTCGCTGATGTCGGCCTGAACAAACAACATCTCAGTCAGTGATGCGTAAAAGAGGCTGTTTTCATTCAAGATGTCCCCAATCATCCTCAGGGCACTGCGGCTCAGGTTCCCCTCCTTCACCAGATACTCCTGAAAGATGACCACTCAAAGGTTAGGAATGCACTTTATCATGTCCAACAATGCTACAATTGTGACCTGTATGCTCAGTAAATGAGTACATCATATATTATTTACCTTGACAGAGTAGGAGTCGTACTTGTCAAGCATGGCACTACAGCCCATCATCTTTAGATCATCCCTCACCTGACAAAAAATAATTGTTTTAATAATCTTTAAAGAAGAATTCATTGGTTACAATCGACCAAATACAGTCACTCGTTTCAATAATGGCTTAATAGACCCGTTTCACAGGGGTGTCCTCGAATGACTAATCTGGGATCCAGCATTCCTCCTATGTTAGCAGAACTTATGGGGGGAGACGGCACACAGCCTGGGCCGGAAACCACTCAGAGAATATTTGTACAGAGTGTTCCTTGGATGATGCCGAATCGACGGATATAGGCCATCCTCATTTGTGCCCATACAATTCTACCACCATTTTGGATATTTTGCTAAACACATTCTTTGATTTCTTTGCACATAGTTTCATCCAATCGTCACCAAACTTGGTACGTTCCATATTTTGATGATTCCGAACAAAGCTTATGAGTATGTTTTTTTTGGAATTATTTACCATTTGTCTGTAATTGGTCCCCAAACCTTTGAAGGCGTTGCCCTATGCACTAAACGAGCCAAAGCTCTTCTTCAGTGCTGAATTGGATGGCAACCGAATGTGGCAATGTTGTACATAAAGCCACATTGCACAAGTGTGTAACGTTTCACACAATTCTACCTACGCTACAGCAACATTAAAACATAAATATTTCTGCAATTCTGTTGACTTTGAAGTTCATTGAAGTTCTCCATGATCATGTGCATGAAATGTTTAAGCATGGCACCAATAGCCCCTGCTCGGGGCCATTAGTAAGAAACCACCATACTTATTAACTGATGGATCTCCATGGGGAATACGTCCAGCAAAGTTTTACAGATGGAGCCGCTTAACCTGTCTGTAGCATTTCATACAATTTGGCCTGTCGGTGGTGCTAACAGATCAGAAAGACTCTATTTTCTCCAAAACATGCAACATTCTAGTTTAGTCTAGTACCTGCGCCCTTGTACAGGAAAAGGGGCAGCAGCCCCATTGTTAGTGTATGGTCTGATGTTAGGGAAACAAAGGTTAGGGGACTGATGGTCATGGATTGGCCATGGCTATGGCTGAAGCCAGCCATGGAGTTATTTGCTATGCACTATGGGGAGAAGTAGAAATGTCTAAACTAACTAAACTAAAGAATCTACACAATAGAGAAACCAGGGGATTGACATTGCCGCATTATCAGACTTCTTTGCTACAATTTGTATCGTTCAAACGCTAAATAACACAACACCTTGCAATTGGAGCGAATAAGGGAGCTACCTCTATACAAAGGTGTATTACATTAACCAGTAATAAGGTAAAGAAGGTTAGTAACAGCGTAAGTGATGTCCTAATGTTGTTGTGGAAGACGTACCTTCCTTAGTGCCTGACTGAAGAGCTGAGAGGCAGACTTCCCCCTCTCCTCTCCCGTTAGGTTGTAGTTGAGAATATCCGGGAGGTTCTCTACCACGTACGTTTTCTGCAGTACGCCATTCACCAGGTAATAGGTATTGATGTCATCTTGAATGAAGTGGTTCAATGAAATTGGCAGTTTGGCAACCAAGGAAAGCAGAATCCTGTGGAGTACATCACATGGCTTACAACCTGATGCCCATGCCGGTTTGTTTTGTTTTTCATAGCCCAAAAATGTGGCTACTCCTCAGGTTTTTAATAGTATGACTGAGGAGCTTTTTCTATAGATTCATGTCACTTGCTGGTAGAACACTTGGGATTTATGTTTAGTTGAATGTGGTTATTTGGCTGCATTAGTTGATCCAGTCTGTGCAGAGTGAGCTCAGCATGTCAACGACTCAGTTCTCTTACTTGTGAAAGCTGGGGATCCTCATAGCTCCAACCTCTGCATACCAACCCTCTCTTCGGTTTCTAAACGTCTCCACACGTCCACCAATGCGGTTACTGGCTTCCAATATGGTCACCTTGTTGCCAGAGGGCCACACGATGCAACTCAATAAAGATTCAGTCTGATAGTTGCAGTATTGCAGCTGTAAATATATACTGTAAAGTAAAACAGTAAAGAAATATATTATTCATGTTTATTATTCTTGGACACATTACCTTATGTCCAGCGTCTTGCAAAAACTTTGCAGCGGTCAGTCCAGCCATGCCAGCACCAATGATTGCTACATGACGAGGGGTCTTTGTGGGGGTAAGACCCTTATCCACCATAGCAACAAGCTCACTGTAGTCTGCGTCTTGAAGGCACTCAACCAAAGGGTCCCCAATGGTCCGACTGATGGTGAAAACAATGGCTCCGACTACAACCAGAGGAACTGCCAAGACAATTCAAACTAAACTCTCAAAGTTGTCTTGCAGAAAAATGATGAAAATAAATCAAATACAGTGACTAAAATACATTTTTCGAATGACCAAAACACAGATCAAACTGTTTAAATTGAACAAAACACATTTTTGTGCCCTGACCAACGTCCACTTTTTCTATATCTTCATTTTCTTCCAGGACATTTAAAAGAAAAACTATTACATTCAATATACTATATCCATATTCACTAGCTCACAATAGTTATGTTAACTGAACATTGTTTTCTATGGGGTTATTTCCACAAAGGCAGCAGTTTAGAATGATTGATATTTGTTTGGTAAATACTTACATAGTTTGCAAAGAGCCCTGTGTGGGATCATCTTGAGTATGGAGCTCCAGGGCCTTGCCTTCTTTCTGCTGTGGGGACTGACACCATGTGTAGGAAAGGAAACCTAAGGAACACAATGTTACCTTTCAACGTGCACAGCAAGGCAACAGAAAGCAATGGAAAAAGCAAAGCAAAGGAATATAAGTTATTTAGTTAGTTAAAAAAATATTTACCATTACCTGCTTTCCTTTTATATACAATGCACAAGTAAGTATTATATACAATTATGTACTGTGCAATTTTATACCACTGATGAGTATTATATACAATTTAGATCATTTAGAAGTAGATTACATAATAATAACATAATAAATAAGAATAATATACTTCGGCCAATACCTGTGTGCCTGAAGATATACAACTCACCGTTGGCGAAGGTAATGTCTGAAAAGTGGTCAAAGAGCTGTGCATACTTAAAATGTGTCCCTGCAGGTTCAGGTGGACTGGCCAACACACATGGTACAAGGGTATAGGAAGCTGTTTTAATGAGAGCTCCGTCTCCTCAGGTCCTCTAGAAATATGTTCCCACACCAGCTCCAGATGCAGCGACTCTGAACAAATTAGATTAGTGAGCTTCTACGTTTCTCCAGCATACCTAATTTCCGCTATCCTCTAAAATCCTCAGACCTTTTCTTCACTTCTTTAAGCGATACCAAACAAAACGTAGAGTTAAGTGGCTTAACAGAATACTTGCCTTGTCATGACAATGTTTAATGTTGTTAATCCTCAACACGACTAGATTATGTTTGTAACCATGTCCTCAATTCCTTGATATTTCAAATGCTATTGTTTGGTCTATTTGAAAAATGTCTACTTAATAAAGGGTTTAAACATGTTGTCTTTATTTGAATATCTCTTGCTGTTTCCAGATAGTGGCTAATCTAAAACAGATAGACCCAATCTGCTGTCCCCACATCGAGCATACGGTGGCCTGGCATCCTGTGAGGACTGCTGTCTACTCATATTCATATTTTCTTCTATGGGAAAACATTGCGGCCATTGACCAGATTAGTCTTTCAGAGTAATTAGACTGTAGTTATGTAATGTGTAACAGCACACCCACCATCTTAAGGGGATTCTTAGCTATGGTCAGAAGTGTCACTTAAAATTGTGCAATGACAAAGATCCAATGTTAGAATAATAATCCCAAAAATGTATGGGTTTATTCTTTGTACGTTAAAATATATACAATTACCGTGTTGTTCCTAGGTTAAATATAATTCCTTTTGTCATGTTTTTCCAAATAGACCTCAGCCCTGTCTGCTTAAATCCAACGGACACCATTTAGGCATAATGTCTTTACATAAAATGATAGAGAGATAGATAATGATAGACAGAGAGACAGAAAGAGAAATAGATAGATAGAGTGAGATATAGACAGAGAGACAGAGAAAGAGATAGATAGATAGATAGATAGATAGATAGATAGACAGAGAGACAGAAAGAGAGACAGATAGAGTAATAGATAGACAGAGGGACAGAAGGAGAGACAGATAGAGTGATAGATAGACAGAGAGATAGATAGAGTGATAGATAGACAGAGAGTGATAGATAGACAGAGCAACAGAGAGAGAGAGATTGGTAGACAGAGAGACAGAAAGAGAGATAGATAGATAGATAGAGTGATAGACAGAGAGACAGAAAGAGAGATAGAAAGAGTGATAGATAGACAGAGAGATATATAGAGTGATAGATAGACCGAGAGTGATAGATAGACAGAGCGACAGAGAGAGATAGATAGACAGATAGAGTGCTAGATAGACAGATATATAGATATATAGATATAGTGATATATAGACAGAGACAGAGAAAGAGAGATATATAGATAGATAGATAGACAGAGAGTGGTAGATATATATATAGAGTGATAGATAGATAGAGTGATAGATATATAGAGTGATATATAGACAGAGACAGAGACAGAGAAAGAGAGATAGATAGATAGATAGATTGATTGATTGATAGACAGAGCGTGGTAGATAGATATATAGAGTGATAGATAGTGATAGATAGATAGACAGAGAAAGAGATAGATACAGTGACAGCGATATATAGATAGTGATAGATAGACAGATAAATAGACAGATAGATACCGGGAGAGGGTGAACAAGCTCAACCTTGTGTGTATTTTGTGTCAGGGGGTGTGGGGGGCATGAGACCTGGTGATACCCCTCACACATCTGCTCACCCTCTCCCCACCTTTTTGAAGACAGCACAGAGGATTACCAGAACTACCCCTCCTCCACCTCCCAACATCACACTCATGGATACTCACCTCCCCCACCCCTCAGCCTTCAAGGGGATGAGTCCCATGGCCCACTGATGGATACTCACCTCCCCCACCCCTCAGCCTTCAAGGGGACGAGTCCCATGGCCCACTGATGGAAGCCCTTGCTTGTTTGTATCCCTGGGAAGAATAACCGCTACAGCCAACCATATTGTCAAAGACAACAACACTGAATTTTCAAGAGAGCCACTTTACGTAAACATATTTGGTTAGATGTTCACATATTAGGTTAGAGCGGGGTCGAAACTAGGCAACGCCCACCCAAATATTAAAACTGCCCACCCGCCTCCAGATTCCAAGGGACAAAAATACTATTGAAAAAGTCACAGATAACAGCTAGCACGGCCAATTCAACGCCTAAGGCTGATTACTCTTGTCGAAAGGTCTTCATCTTTTCCCCAAACTATAAAATAAAATAATCTAAATGTTTTCAGCCAATCATACAATAAAGACGTAGCCAGAGAGGGGTGTCACTTGCTCTGATCAGATATCGATCTGTTTGCGGTCGGTCACTTGTTAATGGCTACTTACTAGTTAGCTCGCTCTGCTCTCTGCTTCTTGAGAGCCTTGGTCTGGGAGATTTTCTAAATGACATTGCATTGGGCATAAATAATGTGGTCGTCCTAGTAGTCCTACAACTGACGTCCCATAACTGACTGAATGACCCGGAAGTATCTCAGTGGCAGCCATGATAAGAGCTGTTTGAATTCTCTTCATGCCATGAAAAGGTGCTTCAATGCTTCCTTTCTAATCTCCTCCAGCATAGGTTACACTGGACCATAGGTTACACTGGACCATAGGGTTCACTGGACCATAGGGTTCACTGGACCATAGGTTACACTGGACCATAGGGTTCACTGGACCATAGGTTACACTGGACCATAGGGTACACTGGACCATAGGTTACACTGGACCATAGGTTACACTGGATCATAGGTTACACTGGACCATAGGGTTCACTGGACCATAGGGTACACTGGACCATAGGTTACACTGGACCATAGGTTACACTAGATCATAGGTTACACTGGACCATAGGGTTCACTGGACCATAGGGTACACTGGACCATAGGTTACACTGGACCATAGGTTACACTGGACCATAGGTTACACTGGACCATCCTTTATGAAAAGAAAGGAGATAATGCCGTCCCACAATTCCTTTTGGCAGGAACGAGACGATCAACATCAACAACAAATATTTATATACAATCACACTTATTGGGCTCTATTCCCATAAATATGAGTCTGAAAAGCATGAGCAACCATTATCAATCTGCAGGGGCGTTGCCATGAACATAAAACCTACCGGGCCCCTAACATAGAAATCAGAATGTTTCCAATTAAAATAACGTACTGAACAATATGTGTTATTTAATGTACTAACGTTACTATAAGCTTCTGCTGCTCTATACTACAATTGTGCAGATTCTAGTTTCCACCTTCATCCTTTGCCTATAGTATTGCAAACATTTTTGGTTCCTAATGTCATGAGAATTGTATGATGCTTTACTATAAATAACTACAGAACTTGTGATTTATTGTTACTACATGGTATTGTAGTCAGTTTTCATGAAGCAATGACCAATGATCCATGTTTCAGATTAAAGAATGTTTTAGCAATTCTTATAAACAACCCTACTCTCATCTGCCCTATGGATCATTCTGAAATACATGCCAAAATAACCAGACCAGTCGCCGGAATAAAATGTTGGCATTGTACGTTTCTACAAACCACGGATATGTTCGACGACGTTTCTGAACCAAAAGACGACCCATAGTTACGTTTAACTGACAGACGCCATCTAGCGGCCGTGGTAATTATGACCCGGGGAAGTACGGACAGGACGCATCTACAGGAGACAGGGGTTCACGTCCCGCTTGGTAGTGGTTTCTAGCGATCATTTCAAGCAAACAAGGGGGAATATTTAACGTCAAACTGAATTCATCATCGCGGATATCATCACTAAATAGGCAATAAAAGTGTGTGTGGTGTTGTGTCATCGCCGCTCCGGGCTGCCGCGCCGGGCTGCCGCGCCGCGTTGGACTGCCGTGCCGCGCCTCGCTGGACTGCCGCGCCTCGCTGGACTGCCGCGCCTCGCTGGACTGCCGCGCCTCGCTGGACTGCCGCGCCGGGCTGCCGCGCCGGGCTGCCGCGCCGGGCTGCCGCGCCGGGCTGCCGCGCCGGGCTGCCGCGCCGGGCTGCCGCGCCGGGCTGCCGCGCCAGTGTGGTATTGGGGAAAAACGCGTCAGCTGTGTCCATTGAGGCTCAGCATACGTCACGGTACCGGAAGTAAACAAAGAGACGGCGCTGTCAAAATGATCAATAAAGTGCGGCACACTTCTAGTTTACATATTTATGACTCTCATTAACACCGTTTGCTGATTTAGGTAAGGTTGACATTTACATTGTGCACTTAGGCGTTATTCCGTAAGACTGCTCTGAAGGTTTGAGCCTCTGACATTATTTAAAACGTTTTTGGCACATTCTAGAATTATGATGGCCAACGTCAACCTACAGTAATCTTGGTTGTTTAGCTTTACGTGTAAGTGGTATCAGCATTTCACCCGAGGAAGCTAATATGCATACATACACTGACAACCGGCAAGTTAGCCAAGTAGCTACAGGATCACCAGGCTGGCGGCTAGCAGGCTGGCGGCTAGCAGCATCCCTGTTTTGCGTCTCTTTATCTGCTTGTCTACACTTGCTTTGGCAGGGGTATGAATGAGCCATCCACAAAACGGTGTATGGAGTATATTGTCTGATATACTCAAACTCTGTCTCCATCATATCATTCATTCAAGGTCCACTCTGAATGTCGCACCACAAAAACAACAGCGTTAAATAAGACGGTCGCAGCCATGGCAGAAGTACCTGGACGGAGAAGCTTACTAGGCTTTGGTGTTTTGCTTGCCTGGCTTGTTCTCTTCCACCTCCTGGTAAACATCTGGCTGCTGTGTGTATTCACTAGCCTGCTTGTGGTACTGGGGGGCTGGCTTGGATTGCAAGCGGTCCTTGAGTCCAACAGCCTTGTTCACCTGGAGCGGTTCATCAGCCTGAAGCCGGTAAAGGGGTCTGGTCTCTCTAGTCTCTCTCTTCCTCTCCTCCACCTCTCCCCATCCTCTGGTCTCTCCACCTCTCTCCTCCACCTCCCCATCCTCTGGTCTCTCCAGTCTCTCTCTTCCTCTCCTCCACCTCTCTCCTCCACCTCTCCCCATCCTCTGGTCTCTCCACCTCTCTCCTCCACCTCTCCCCATCCTCTGGTCTCTCCACCTCTCCTCCACCTCTCCCCATCCTCTGGTCTCTCCACCTCTCTCCTCCACCTCTCCCCATCCTCTGGTCTCTCTACCTCTCTCCTCCACCTCTCCCCATCCTCTGGTCTCTCCACCTCTCTCCTCCACCTCTCCCCATCCTCTGGTCTCTCTACCTCTCTCCTCCACCTCTCCCCATCCTCTGGTCTCTCCACCTCTCTCCTCCACCTCTCTCCTCCACCTCTCCCCATTCTCTGGTCTCTCAACCTCTTTCCTCCACCTCTCTCCTCCACCTCTCCCCATCCTCTGGTCTCTCCACCTCTATCCTCCACCTCTCCCCATCCTCTGGTCTCGCCACCTCTCCTCCACCTCTCCCCATCCTCTGGTCTCTCCACCTCTCTCCTCCACCCCTCTCCTCCACCTCTCCCCATCCTCTGGTCTCTCCACCTCTCTCCTCCACCTCTCCTCATCCTCTGGTCTCTCCAGTCTCTCTCTCTCCACCTCTCCCCACCCTCTGGTCTCTCCACCTCTCCTCCACCTCTCCCCATCCTCTGGTCTCTCCAGTCTCTCTCTCGCCACCTCTCCTCCACCTCTCCCCATCCTCTGGTCTCTCCTCCACCTCTCCCCATCCTCTGGTCTCTCCATTACATGTGTATCCTATTTGTATCCAACGTTCATATACAGTTGATCCATGTATTTATGTACAGTGGTAGGGTTCAGTGACCTGTGTTTGCACATTCACATTCTTTGCACACTTTCCTTTGATTTGTTTTAGATTTCCTCATCTGTGGAGGACGAGGAACAGTTGGACCAGGAGATTCACAACACAGTAAAGAAGATCATAAGAGATTTTGTCTCCTCCTGGTACTCCACGATATCCAGTGAGAAGGCTTTTGAAATAGATGTGCAGGAAGCCATGATCTCCATGGCAATGGAACTGAAGACACGTGCTAGATTTGTTGATCGGAAGGTACTTGGTTTGTGTAGTCTCTTGATGATGATATAATCGAAGGAAGACGTCTATCAAATACATTGAAACATGATTGCACTTTGCTGAAAATATTTAGAAAAGATATAGATAAATTGTGACAGAATATTTCTTATATTTCAGGCCCTGTCCGAGAGGGTGCTGGACTTGTATGGCTGCCACCTGCAGAAGTTCCTCAAAGCTACGGCGCTGGTAGCAGGGCAGCACAGCGACGCCAGGGACAGGTTGTGGAAGGTGTACGCTGAGCTGGAGCCACCTCACCCTGCGGTGAAGAGTGCTGCCGTGGAGCATGACTACACCAGGGCCGCGGTGGACCTGCTCCTCTATTCGCTGGTCCCACCGCCAAACCTGGAGAGCCGAACCGGCCGCTTTGTGGTCGGTGAGCTCATCACTTGCAACGTTCTTCTCCCGTTGTTCGGCAAGCTCTCTGACCCAGACTGGCTCAATGCCCTCGTGGTTCAAGTGTTCGCCTCCCGATCAGGGCCCGGGGCGGACCCCGTCGAGCCCCCACCGCAGCAGCCGTCCCAGCCCATTCCGTCAGCGCCTCCATCTTCTCCGTCTGCTCCCTCGGATGCGCCGCCAAAGGAGGGAGAGACAGCAGCCCCTCGACCCCCCGAACAGACAAAGTTAGCCTCCCCCTCGTCCGCGGTGACTTCAGAGGTCGACCCCCAGCTTGCCGGCGACACGGACACAACCACGGGCAAGCTTCATCCGGTCAGCTACGACACAGTCGACTCTGAGCCGCACTGCCCGCAGAACGACGGGGAGGAAGTGGAACACTCTCGTCCGTTTCTAAGAAACTACATACGGCCCAGTAAGTCCAACCCTTTCTATCAGGAGAACGACTCCGACCTGGACTCGCCCTTGGCCGACTATAAGCGGGACTCCTTAGACTCCCTGGCCACGGATGGCCAAGAGGGGAGCCAGTCGGACCTGCCCCGGGAATGCGCCACGCCCACCGATTGCTTAGATCTGGACCTTGATGTTCACCGCGGCCCCCTGGATGAAACGTGCACGAAGCTCTTGTTACACTCCCAGCCGCTAGACCAAGCCGACGGCTGTGGCCCCTCCTGCTGCCGACCAGCGCAGGGGACTCCCAGCTTCAACAACAGCCTCCACCCGCAGCACCAGGAGGGGAGCCCCGTGTCCGCAAACCCTGCCAGGGAGCTCTTCCTGGGGCTGGAGCAGACGGGGGCGCCGGGGACCCCTAATGAGCTGACTCCCGCCAGCACCTTGCTGGCGCCTTCGTCCCCACGCCCTTCATTCAGCTTCGAGCCCCTCAGCAGCCCGGAGGGTCCGGTCCTCATCCAGAACCTCCGAATCACCGGCACCATCACTGCCAAGGAGCACCGGGGCACCGGCTCACACCCCTACACCCTCTACACCATCAAGGTAGGCAGACACACCGCTACACCCTCTACACCATCATGGTAGGCAGACACACCCCTACACCCTCTACACCATCAAGGTAGGCAGACACACCGCTACACCCTCTACACCATCAAGGTAGGCAGACACACCGCTACACCCTCTACACCATCAAGGTAGGCAGACACACCGCTACACCCTCTACACCATCATGGTAGGCAGACACACCCCTACACCCTCTACACCATCAAGGTAGGCAGACACACCCCTACACCCTCTACACCATCAAGGTAGGCAGACACACCCCTACACCCTCTACACCATCAAGGTAGGCAGACACACCGCTACACCCTCTACACCATCAAGGTAGGCAGACACACCGCTACACCCTCTACACCATCATGGTAGGCAGACACACCCCTACACCCTCTACACCATCAAGGTAGGCAGACACACCCCTACACCCTCTACACCATCAAGGTAGGCAGACACACCCCTACACCCTCTACACCATCAAGGTAGGCAGACACACCGCTACACCCTCTACACCATCAAGGTAGGCAGACACACCCCTACACCCTCTACACCATCAAGGTAGGCAGACACACCCCTACACCCTCTACACCATCAAGGTAGGCAGACACACCGCTACACCCTCTACACCATCATGGTAGGCAGACACACCCCTACACCCTCTACACCATCAAGGTAGGCAGACACACCGCTACACCCTCTACACCATCAAGGTAGGCAGACACACCGCTACACCCTCTACACCATCAAGGTAGGCAGACACACCGCTACACCCTCTACACCATCATGGTAGGCAGACACGCCCCTACACCCTCTACACCATCAAGGTAGGCAGACACACCCCTACACCCTCTACACCATCAAGGTAGGCAGACACACCCCTACACCCTCTACACCATCAAGGTAGGCAGACACACCCCTACACCCTCTACACCATCAAGGTAGGCAGACACACCCCTACACCCTCTACACCATCAAGGTAGGCAGACACACCCCTACACCCTCTACACCATCAAGGTAGGCAGACACACCGCTACACCCTCTACACCATCAAGGTAGGCAGACACAACGCTACACCCTCTACACCATCATGGTAGGCAGACACGCCCCTACACCCGCTACACCATCAAGGTAGGCAGACACACCCCTACACCCTCTACACCATCAAGGTAGGCAGACACACCGCTACACCCTCTACACCATCAAGGTAGGCAGACACACCGCTACACCCTCTACACCATCAAGGTAGGCAGACACACCGCTACATCCTCTACACCATCAAGGTAGGCAGACACACCGCTACACCCTCTACACCATCAAGGTAGGCAGACACACCGCTACACCCTCTACACCATCAAGGTAGGCAGACACACCCCTACACCCTCTACACCATCAAGGTAGGCAGACACACCCCTACACCCTCTACACCATCAAGGTAGGCAGACACGCCCCTACACCCTCTACACCATCAAGGTAGGCAGACACACCCCTACACCCTCTACACCATCATGGTAGGCAGACACACCGCTACACCCTCTACACCATCATGGTAGGCAGAGCCATGCAGGAAACAGTCCTATTACTGGGTAATAGGAGGTAATAGGAGGCTGTTATATAATATATATGTATGTATGCAATGGAAATGTTTCCATTGCACACATTGATTCGGCCAGTGCATTGATAGCATAACATAGACACAATTCAAATTTATAGATGCAACATATTATATTTATATATCAAAATGTAATAGCAGCACTAGAAGTAAAAGTAATATATAGCCTTGTCACACTGAATACAGCAATACGCAGCTTTATGATGAGATGTTTGAAAAAGTAGCACTATGCAGTGGGACACCCAATAGATGAAGAGCTGCATGTTCTATCACTAAATGAACATCCTGTTTTTGGGAATCAACGTACCGTTGAAAACCAGTGTATGCTTATGTGAGCATTGCATGGGAGTAGCCAACGGTAACAATGCAGGACGCGCGCGCGTGTGTGTGTGGCAGTACGAGACGGTGGTTTTGTGTGAGGCTGCGGGCTGCCTCCAGCCAGGCTCTGAGGAGGGGGATGCCGCCCATGGGGACGAGGACTGCCCCGTGGCCGGTCAGCCTGTGGCCTACCACACGGTCAACAGACGCTACAGCGAGTTCCTCAACCTCCAGACGCGCCTGGAAGAGAAACAGGAACTACGCAAGCTCATCAAAGGTAGGCTCACACGCTCCTGCTTGGGCGTATGATCGCATTGTGCTACGCTGCATGCCTGGGAATAACATGACCGCAAAGGCTGTGTTGTAGCACAGAGTAGCCTTTCCTTTGTAAATAGAACAGTTACTGTACACATTTAGTCCAAGTTCCCCCCGGACAGCTACTACACTGAGAAGCTGTCAGGCCACTCATCACCTCCCTACTGGTTTCTCTTAACAGTGAGACACTATGTGGAGTATATGCAGCATGGTTAAAAAGCACCCTTGTGCTTTTTAAAACACAAGGGTCCGTTTTCAACAGCCTTAAAAAGTCACTTTTAATGCTGTATTTAATTAATTTGTCATGTCATTTACAGTTGTCCTTTTGTTATTGGAATCTATTGAAATCATGGCTGTGTAATGTTTCATTTACGTTGTGTGTCCACATAATGGATGCTAAACTCTGCTCATGGTTAAGGTGTTAAAGGACCAAAGAAGATATTTCCTGACATGCCATTTGGAAACATGGACACTGACAAGATAGAAGCCAGAAAAGGATTGCTGGAGACTTTTCTAAAGGTTGTTGTTGCTGTTGTTGTTGTTGTTGTTGTTGTTGTTGTTGTTGTATTATGTTGGTTTGGATAGCATAGTAATCCAAATGCTTAAATGTAGTGTGACACATTGCACTACATCAATGCAGAACATTCTTATCTGTGATCTACAGTGAAATGTAATATTTCTGTAATGGCAAAGAAAAAATACTTTATAAACATAAACCATGCATATGCTATAACCACTGCTGGTCTGCTACTTCTGAACTTCATAAACATAAACCATGCATATGCTATAACCACTGCTGGTCTGCTACTTCTGAACTTCATAAACATAAACCATGCATATGCTATAACCACTGCTGGACTGCTACTTCTGAACTTCATAAACATAAACCATGCATATGCTATAACCACTGCTGGACTGCTACTTCTGAACTTCGTAAACATAAACCATGCATATGCTATAACCACTGCTGGTCTGCTACTTCTGAACTTCATAAACATAAACCATGCATATGCTATAACCACTGCTGGTCTGCTACTTCTGAACAGAAACAAATGGCTGTAATATCTGTGGATGTCGTTTTGATAGAGATATTATTCCGGTACTGTCTATTGGTTCTTTCCGTTGACCTTTCCCCTTCTTTCAGCATCTCTGTGCCGTCCATGAAGCTGCCAACAGTGAGGAGATGCAGGAGTTTCTGGCTCTCAATACAGATGCTCGGATTGCCTTTGTCAAGAAACCTTTCATCGTGTCTCGCATAGACAAGGTATTCTCTAACCCTGCCTGCTCTAGAAAGCACCTGTAAGCACCTGAAATATATAGTATGTATCATAAGTTAGGTCGTATCATTCGTTTGTCAAGCAGAGTCCAAGTTTAAGTTTATGGGTTGAGAAGTGAGATATTGAGATAACTACAGTAGATGCAATCCCACTGTAGCAATACTTTTAATGTCCAGTGTGTAGAATTTAGTGGCAACTAGCGATAAGGTGAACTGAATCCCCCCCCTGAATCCCCCCCCTCACCTCTCCCTTCCCAACGACTACCTGTACTAGCCTGTAATGTGTTACGTGCCAGTAGGCATTTTCGTTTTGCGAAAAAGCGACAGTCATTTGAAAGGTCTATTTTTGACGGCTCTAGTCTGCGACCAAATCAGTTTAACCAAGCACATCTGGTATCCTTGTGATAGTCACCATGGACACTGTACATGTTGTAGGACATGGCGGAGGAAACAGCCTAGTTATGTTTCTCATCGCACAGTCCCCTTATGGCGTCCATAGTGGCAACCTACAATCATAGACCTAGAATTGTCACTATCTGTTATATTTATTGATCCTTCATGTCGATAGCAGTCGGCGCTACAAGCCAATGTATGACAGAATGCACACCCACTCACTTCACCCGCAAACAGTCATTTGATACACTATTTAACACTTAATTAAAAAGGTGTGTGCTCGACTTCACTGGCTATATGCGGTGCGTCATTGGGAGCGTTTAGCTTCTCGGCCTCTTGTATAACACCACGGTGATAAACACACTTAAAAAAGAATCACAAATGGGTCGTAGGGATAATACGTCCCCTCCTTCCTACAACTCTAGCCCAAAATGGTTTAGTTTTTCTATCGCAGTCTCTCTCTAGCTGTTTGTCAGTTCTGGGCTTCTGTAGAAACCTGCTGCTGCTCATGAAGGGCTCATTCTTAGGTAACAAAAACACAACGTTCATATTCTAAGGGGATTATACATTTAAACATGCTTATGAATGTCATTTTCCTTTTCTGCCAATCCGTTCCGCTAGATTGAATTCTACACAATCACCTTCAATACAACCTCGTTTGAACTGAAGAAAGCAGATGGCTTGAGACGAGCTGGGTTTGTTGTATGTCTTTAAGTGTGCGTGTGTGTGTGCGCAGATTGTGGTCAATGCCATCGTGGATACCTTGAAGACTGCGTTTCCACGCTCAGAACCTCAGAGCCCTACAGAGGACAATGAGGGAGAGATGGACAGCGGGAAGATGAACCCTGACAAGAAGAATAGGTACAAGAACGAAATATCATTTAATTACATTTCTAATGCAGGTTCTCCAGAACCTCTCAGCTGGACTCACTAAGGTACTATCATCAAATAAATCACAGAAAGAACCTAGAAACAATATCCTACTGGAGACTACCGCTTGAGGTAGAGAGTTCCAGGTTGCCACATATGGTACTGAAAACTGAAAGACGGAAAGATTTTTGTTTTAGCCTTGTATCAATTCCGATGTACCCACTCAGGTCTCGCCTGAGATTCTCCAGCAGAAACAGCTCCTATGTGAACGGCTCTGATATGAGGCCTCAGATGTTGACGGTACGTGTGCACAGTAGGCTGGGTGTAGTAGCAGTGTTGTACAACTGAAATACAGCGGGCTGAATTTCTTTGAATCTATTAATGACCTCAGATTCTGGGGCTAAATCCTGAGGCATTGTGGATATTTATATAGTAATAGCAAACTCAAGCCACACGAATTAGTATTATGTAGAACTCATCAGCCATCCCTCATTACTTGCTTACCACCAAAAGTGTCGCAAAATCAGAATCATTCCAAGATGTAATTTGAATTTGTCACCTATAGGCTTGAGAAAAAAATGAAAGGTAGATTCTTGTTGTCGTTAGCATCCTAAATTGTGAAATACTCGCACCAGTGCTGAGGTTCCTCCTCCTGGCAGATGTTTAGCGGCATGTCCCTGGCCTGCCTGGAGGCCCTGGTGACAGACCAGGAGAGCCTGCTTGCGGGAGCGGAGCTGGAGAGGGAAGGCGAGGGACTGGCCAGAGGACGGGGGCCATGCGTCCACACCAACAGCAGCCCCTGGCTCAAGCCCAGGGCCCAGCCTGGTAATATTGGAAACCGCTTGGATATCTCTGATCTGTAATGCTGATTTTTGTCCCTGGCTTTTTCTCAGGCGATATATATTTCATTTTGAACAACTGATCGCTAGGCAACACATGCAGTTTGAAATAGTGACACTGCGCAGTTTTTTTTAAATGAATATAGTATTATGGTTTTGTATTCTTTCAAATGACACAGACTACGTCTGGTGTAACTGCCATCCAAACACTCGCTGTATGTGTTTATGTATCTCTTATTTACCGTTTGCTTATGAGGTGGTCCACAAAATGTCCTGCTAATAATCTACTCTGGCGTAAAGGTTGAACCACTGATCTAGTATTTATCTTGCCATAAGGATTTCTACTGTGCATATTTATTACTTTCATACACGGTAACACTTTATAATAACGTTCGGTCATAGGTCATTCATAAGCCTTTAGTTAATGATGAACTAATCATTATCTAAACATGAATATACATTTGTAGATGATTAATGAATGCTATGTTAAAATATCACAAATGTGTTGTAAAGTCCCCTATAAACGTTTAGTAAATCATGACAGGATCATAAACAAATAATTAGTAAATGATTACTAAGTAGTTAGGTGATATTTGATATTTCACCCGTTGTATGTCTGTAGTATCAGGATCGGTACACTTTTGAATCATCAGCAAATCATTAGTAAAGGGTCAGTATGTAATTTGTTGATGAATCATTAATTACTTTTAAGTTAGCCTATTAAAAGCAGAAAAGGTAGTAATGATTTAGCTGTTTTTAAACAACAACAATGAATGGTAATTGATTCGTTTTTAAGTGAAGAATCATTTGTAAATGATTTACGGTCAGAGGATCCAGGTGGGTCCGTATTAAGGGAACACTCGTGATCCCAGAGGCTTTGGTCCTGTGTGGAGGGGGTAGTTGTAATATGAACCTCTGAACCAGTTAGGACCTGCCAGTGAAGCTCCTCACATGCAGGTGAACCGGGGCGAATGACTCCGTGTGTGTCAAAGAAGACAGCGGTCTATACCCTACCCAGGCCTGCAGAAGCAGTCCGCACTTACAAGCACCGCAGGACAAACTACAAAGTCTTCCTCACCTGGTACAAATTATGTGGAAACGTCGGCTCAATCATTTACAAAGCTTTCTGCATCCCCCTAATCTAAAGAGTAAACAATTCATCACATGTACATTACAAATCCTTCAGGGATCTTCCTTACCTTACAAATGATGTGTAGAAAGTCATTTACTAACCTTTCTGCATCCCCCTAATCTAAAGTGGAAACTCTTCACCATTGTTGTTGTTTAATAATAGCTTGATCATAACTATTTTTTTGTGCTTTTAATAGGCTAACTACTTAACGATACATCAACAAATGATGTACTGATAATTTACTAATGATTTGTTTATCTTTTGTTCATGATTAACAAATGTACAGATCATGATATTATAGACGTATGACAGCGGGGAAATATAAAATCTTGAATTACTTACAAGTGATACATTGTATATCAACTAGTTACTTATTACTTATTTATTGTTTATGATCCTGTCATGATTGACTAAATGTAACATAGCACTCATTAATCATCCACAGATGTCTATTCATGCTTAGATAATGATTAGTTCATCATTAACTAAAGGCTTATGAATGACCTATGACCTTATCACAAAGTGTTACCGTGTTGTTTTGCATGTGATGTGCTGGATGGAAAAGCATCACTCGTATCTGGAGCGTTCAGCTCTGTTCACGCTGCTAGTGCTAGTGCTAATGCTAGTGCTAATGCTAGTGCTAGTGCTAGTGCTAATGCTAGTGCTACTGCTAGTGCTACTGCTAGTGCTAGTTCAGATGGTTTGGTTTGGCGGTTCAAATGACTTTTTAAAAGCGGCGTATATATCAGATTCTAGTGTGAGCTGTTCACAGTCCGGACCGACTGTGTTTGGACCGACCTAGGGTTGAACTACATGACTACCATTAACCACTATTTTCACTGTCCCTCACTGACTGCCTCCATCACAGCTGTCTTCCATGGTTGTAGTCGAAGAGTGACTCCAGCCAGCGCAGAATTGTGACGAATCTCGTTATAGAGTGACGTAAAAGTGGCATGAGTTCCAATGACCGCTCAGGCTGAGGTTGCATTAAGCAAATATCTGACCTGTATCTGAATCTACGCTAATATATGCAAGTGGCCGGATTTAGGTCTTTTGCTTGCAGCGTGAAGGAGGCCTGAGGTGACCCACATTGAGAGAGAGCTACATGGTCAGGCTGCACACTCCGGTATTCAGATGGTTAGGCGTGCAGCGCTGGTAGCTTTTGTATTGGAATAGTCATCAGAAACTCTTTGGCTAGAGACGAGGAACCACGTCGTACGTCCTGGTCAGGCTTGTCTTTCTCAGCGCTTTTCGTCCATCTTGGGTCTTTTTGCTCCCTTGATCTGAAGTCCAAGTGGCCATTCTTCTTCCAACAAATACATATAGTAATAACAAATAATATTCTGCACCCCACAGAACTAGCTCAGAGAATGGAGCTGCCCTCCCACCCCCCTCCCCACATGACTGCACCCCACAGAACTAGCTCAGAGAATGGAGCTGCCCTCCCACCCCCCTCCCCACATGACTGCACCCCACAGAACTAGCTCAGAGAATGGAGCTGCCCTCCCACCCCCCTCCCCACATGACTGCACCCCACAGAAGTAGCTCAGAGAATTGGGGTATAGTAAAAAAAAAAAAAAAGGAATGTCATCATATAGAAAACGCTGTCTACCTCCCTTTGCGCCACATTGGAAAAGGTTGTTTCCTTGTTTAATTAAATGAAAGGGGTCAGGGTGGACCACACACATCTGGCTCGTTTCACCTCGAGGACCACGTGCTCATTCTCTTTCTGGCTCTCTGGCTCTCTTTCTCTCCTTCTCTCTTGCTCTCTCTCTCTTAATCTGAGGCGTCCGCTCTCTGTACATCCTAGAGCACTTATCCATGTAGACTAACAGCACAGTGCGCGGCGCCACTAGATGGCAGTGCTGTTACAGGGAAACTGGAGGCCTCTGGCATAGTCATCAAGACAAGTCTGCATGGTTTTTAGGTTGTCTAGAGTAACAATATATATTGTTCCAATATGACACATTTTATATTATTACTATATAGATTATTGTCATAAATGTATTATAATTCATTATATCCTTTGACCAAAATGACACCCAGTGAGGACAAACAAAATAATTAAGGAAAGGGTGCATGTGTGGTGTTCGTGTGCGTGTGTGGTGTGCGTGTGTGGTGTGCACGTGTGGTGTGTGGTGTGCATGTGTGGTGTGCACGTGTGGTGTGTGGTGTGCGTGTGTGGTGTGTGGTGTGCGTGTGGTGTGCGCGTGTGGTGTGCGTGTGCATGTGGTGTGCGTGTGCATGTGGTGTGCATGTGGTGTGTGTGTGTGTGTGTGGTGTGCGTGTGTGTTGCAGTGTCTGAGATGGCGCTGGCAGAGCCGGCCCTCAACATCCTGTGCCTGCTGATGACGGGCCAGTGGAGCTGGCTGTGCACGGACAACGTCCAGAGGGCCGTGCGCATGCTGTTCGGGACGCTCATCGACAGGTGAGGGGCTGCCAGTCACCTAATCAGTCACCGTCAGTCCCCTGATGCTGATGGGAGGTGCCACCATTGAGTCACATCCTGGAAATCAGCCAGCGCTAATGTTGTAGTGAAGTCCCCCACCCATGGCAAAGTCAAACACACTAAACGATTGGCCATGTTTTACTGAAACAATCAGCATAGCTTTATACATTTCTGCTAAAACCCAAACCATGACCAAGACACACAGCGACCGCAAACACACAAAAAAATAGCTGCTTTGCAGGAAAACGCAACTGATTATGGGTGAACAAGCAGTAGGCAAAGCTTTCTGTTTCTGTTTTCGGAAATGGGGAAGAGGATGTGTTGTGTAGCATGTTGTGATGAATAAAGATACACATTCTCGAAAAACACAAACCTAATGTACTAACAGTGCCATTTGGAAAGTTTTCCTTCCACATATCCTATCGATCCAATATATTGTCTGTGTGCAGAGTCAAAGAAAATCGTTCCACTCCAATCAGACACATGGATGATGGAACATCCACAATCACACCTTCATAATGATTATAAGGCACTCTGTCATGTCAATTGAATTAGTATAGTCCTTAATCACAGTAGCAGTCTGAATTAGTATAGTCCTTAATCACAGTAGCAGTCTGAATTAGTATAGTCCTTAATCACAGTAGCAGTCTGAATTAGTATAGTCCTTAATCACAGTAGCAGTCTGAATTAGGATAGTCCTTAATTACAGTAGCAGTCTCAAAGGGCTTTACAGGCCGTTTATTTATGATAACCCCAGCCCTCCAAAGGGATAGAAAAAACTGCCTTAATTATCAAGGAAGAAATCTTGAGAAAGAATGCAGAGTGGGGAATCACTCATTCCAGTGATAGTTAGGAGTGCAATGGGTGCCATAGTTGACATACATAGTAGTATTACAAGCAAACATTTAAAATACAATGTAAAACATCAGGGATGGCCAGGAGTCCAGTCACATGGCTAAAGGGAGGTCTCAGTCAGGTGTGGTGTTTCCTGGTGTTGAAGACGTGGAATGTGGGCATCATATGGCACCTGGAAAAAGAGTAAGACTCACTACTTCTCCTACCATAGGAATTGACAAACTGGAAACTAGAAAACACTCAAATACAGCTCAGATAAATTAATAAATTAATAAATAGGGTTATCTGATACGCCGTCCAAATGTCACTGCAGACTGTAATTCTGAATCATAAGTCAGTGAGTGTGTGTGTGAGTGTGTGTGCGTGTGCCTATGATGGGTTGAGGTAACAGACTATACTCTAACTCTCCATGACAGTTGTATCATGGGTTGAGGTAACAGACTATACTGTAACTCTCCATGACAGGTGGGAAGTGTAATATGTTGTATCATGGGTTGAGGTAACAGACTATACTGTAACTCTCCATGACAGGTGGGAAGTGTTATATGTTGTATCATGGGTTGAGGTAACAGACTATACTGTAACTCTCCATGACAGGTGGGAAGTGTTATATGTTGTATCATGGGTTGAGGTAACAGATTATACTGTAACTCTCCATGACAGGTGGGAAGTGTTATATGTTGTATCATGGGTTGAGGTAACAGACTATACTGTAACTCTCCATGACAGGTGGGAAGTGTTATATGTTGTACCATGGTGAAACTCTTTCCATTAGATTCCAGGGACAGCGTGAACGTGATACATTTTCTACCAATTCCAGAAGCAGATTATCGGCCAGTATGTGTCCTAAAGACGTGATACTTCAAATCCTAACATAGAGACCTGCATCCCTTTAAAGTGATAGCCAATGCACATGGTGTGTGGTTGGGTAAAGTAGGCCTACCGCACGTCATAGGGCTCAAAAGGTTTAAAGATTTGTCGACCATGTCCATTGCAAAGTCAATTTAGTCAATTAAACCGTTAATATATCTCTTAATGTTCTATTCATGTAGCGTTCTGTTCCTAGAATGACGATCGGAGTTGTCTAACTACAAACCCAGGAATAATGCCTCATGTTGTTTTGGCTCCTTGATTTCACCGCTGCTTCTTGTGGTACGCTGCATTTATTTGGACTAGGCTGTAGATCAGGTGGTTTCTCTAGCTTCACCTGCAAGGGAAATGGTCTGTACCTCAAATTGTCTTTTGTGCTTAATATCGGATTATTCCCGAGATGTGTTGATATATTAAGATGTTGTAGTCCTACTTGAAGTTAAATTAACCTTAACCTTTGACTCCTCGTGGAGTTCAACTCTCAAAGCATTTTTCCGTACATTTTGGAAGTGAATGGCAGGGAATGTAGTAGGTGGAGTAGCTCATAGTAGTTGGGATTAGAAAGTGTCCTCCATTCTGGTTGACGTGGTTGTATCATTTGATGGATGAGTTTGGTGGGGTGGAAAACCGGTTGTCAACTTCATCTTCTTTTCATAAATAAAAACAGACGTAGCTCAGCAAGAAGATGGGAAGGCCATCTCGTCCCCTTTAACGGTCGCCGCCTCTGGATTACTTTGTGAGTGCTTTTACGAGGTTTTCCGTTCTCAAGAAGCCATGGAAAAAATGTGGGGGTGTGCTCTGGCCTATGTACAGTAGTGAATAAAGATAAATGTTATTTCAGACCAAGGTTCAGCGGCCATACCTCTGTCCCCATCCTGTTGTGTGTCTAGCGCTGCATTTGATTTAGTTTTTTAGTTGGAGGCCAACTCTTTTTATTATAGTCTATAATATTAAGTATCAAGTATTTTCCTCTTTCCTTCATTATCCTCCACTGCAATATTGTGCTCTCTGACGCCTGAATTCCTCCATGGGGATAAATGAATAATTCATGTTATTTACCTATTTAGGCTTATTAAAGGGCAGTAGGTGAGCTTATGTGCCTCTTGCTGCTTCAGCTTTACTGCAGTCCCTACCAAGCATTTGTCACAGACAGGTTTAGCTTGCGCTGCCAGTAAATTGGACATGTGGCCAGTGCTCTCATGTTCCTGGGTGATTTCTGCGCCACTCATTGCAATGACTTCATGTTCCCATGGGTGACACAAGCCGCCCCCCCCCCCCCCCCCCCCAACCCATACACTATCAATGTGACCCACGGGGAGGCTATGTTAAGGAGTCCCAGCAGTCGGGCATCAAAAGGCCTTCTCTATACTTAGCGGCGGCCTGTCAGTGCCTAGGCCCCAGCCTCTATGTGTGGCAGCTATATCCTCAGCTCTCATCGGCTGCACAGTTTGGCCTCCCAAGCACAGTGCGGTATGGCTGCAGGGTTGTGCTATGTGGGGAAATGCATGATCTGGTCATGTTGTATTGATTGGATGTTCATTAGGGGTCCTGCCAAATCCGTAGGAATCCTATTGTATTTGTTAGTGTTATTATTAGGGGGCCAAGCACAGTCGCTCTGTCGCTTTTTATGAAACTTTCCATAATTGTAGAGGGTGTAGAGGACTAAAGAAAAAATGATACACCGATTGGCCTAATGGTGGCGCTATAGCAGTGGTCTGAACACTGATCTCCTAGCCCTTAGACCTAGAGTCATGAAACTGCACACACATGTGGCTCCTCATGGTGAACAAATCTGCCTCGAGAACCTATGACCGCCATTTTGAATTTTGTGAAAAACACACAAAAAAAAATTGTTTTACTTAGATCCTTTGGCACATAACATCTATGGACCAAAATCTTCCATCTAATGAAAAGGGAAGTCTGTACACTAAAAATAAAAAGCCCTCGGCAGCCGATAACTACGAAGAAGGGTGTGGCTTTGTTTTCCTGACAAATTCGGCCATATTTCAAAAACGACATGGGCAAAATTTGTATAAATTGGCATGCTTGTAAAAGTGATAAGGGATGCAAAGGATGGGCCAGATTACCCCGTAGGTGGCACTATAATCAGCGCTTCAATGTAACATTTTCAAAAAGCCATTTTGAAATTTCCCCTGCCATGTACACATGCACCATTCGTCATGATGAACAACTTTCAAGGTGTAACCCATGTGGTCAGACCATTTGGATTTAATGCAATGACCCCAACCTGACCAAACGCCCACACAAACTGATTCGGTGGCCGAGGTGGTAAATGCTTTAAACATATGTTTCAGGTGACTGGGACTATATGGTCATAAATATTCGTAGCAATAAGACCAAAGACGGTGGAGATATAAAATTTTATGTCAAATATATGCATATTCCTGATGTTTAAACAGCTATAACTTTGCGTCAAAACGACAGGCTCAGCTGTCTAAGATGGCTATAAAGAGGAAATGTCCCACCATTTATATATCTAAAATAAGAAAGTGGATGCATTTGTTTGAAGTCTATCTAGCGGCCTCGCTCCTGTGCTGGCCGGGCCTTAAAGGCGTACACACATCATTTCTCTAAAGTCAGTTTTGACGGTGGATTTGGCCGCTGTTTACTTTAGAAACATGTTTGACGATGACTTTGAGGTGTTTACTTCCGGTAAACCAGCTTTTATGGCAAATCTATGCCATTTTACAATATTTACCAAGCTCACTATTTCTCCAAGTACGGATGATCTGACCTCATCAGTTGATAAGTCCCTGTAGTCCAGCAGTAGAGCCCAGGGATACAGGAGGTCCCTGTAGTCCAGCGGTAGAGCCCAGGGATGCAGGAGGTCCCTGTAGTCCAGCGGTAGAGCCCATGGATGCAGGAGGTCCCTGTAGTCCAGCGGTAGAGCCCAGGGATGCAGGAGGTCCCTGTAGTCCAGCGGTAGGGCTCAGGGATGCAGGAGGTCCCTGTAGTCCAGCGGTAGAGCCCAGGGATGCAGGAGGTCCCTGTAGTCCAGCGGTAGAGCCCAGGGATACAGGAGGTCCCTGTAGTCCAGCGGTAGAGCCCAGGGATGCAGGAGGTCCCTGTAGTCCAGCGGTAGAGCCCAGGGATGCAGGAGGTCCCTATAGTCCAGCGGTAGAGCCCAGGGATGCAGGAGGTCCCTGTAGTCCAGCGGTAGAGCCCAGGGATGCAGGGGGTCCCTGTATTCCAGTGGTAGAGCCCAGGGATGCAGGAGGTCCCTGTAGTCCAGCAGTAGAGCCCAGGGATGCAGGAGGTCCCTGTAGTCCAGCGGTAGAGCCCAGGGATGCAGGAGGTCCCTGTAGTCCAGCGGTAGAGCACAGGGCCGAGATGCAGGAGGTCCCTGGGTCTAATCTGACCACAATCAAACATTTGTCACAAATGCCATGGAATACATTTTACAACTGTTTGTCTTGGAGACATGGTGATGATTTTTTTATATGTTAACTTCCAGTAAACCTGCTTTATATGGCATACCAATGTCATTTTACCATACTTGCCAAGCTCAACATTTGTGCAAATAATAGAAGACTCCTCCTTCTCAAAATATAGTCTGTTCTGATACCTGCATGTGCTTCAGTTGCAGAGCGTGTGGTGGCACAGCACCAAATCAGATGATGTCTACTATGATGAATGAGGCCATGTTCACCATACCATGTTACCGTTACTATATTTTATTATACACATTTTTTACATTCATATATATTCAATGCAACAGTCTGTAATTAATTATGAACACCAACATTGTCTTTAGGGCATGAAAACATCAGTCAAGTTGCCCGATCTGCTCGGTGGCTAAATTATTAGCCAAATGCATTTACCATATTGATCTCATTTCAATTTTCCCATACATGGGGATATTTTAGGTTAAACAAAGTAAAACAACACACGGTTTATTTAATACCCGCGTCTGAGTGAGGGTTTGGCTTATAATACACCTATAGTATAACACTACGGTGTGTGGCGCATTTCATATACAACATGGCTCATTTTAACCCTCATACACAACGACGGTACTAAAAAGGTAACACAAAGTTGCCGTCGGTCACAACCATGGGGATAACACGCCCCCATCTTCACCTGGCTCTTTAAGAGAATTCCAGCTGAAACAGGGGGTTCACTGTTTCTTTAAGAGAATTCCAGCTGAAACAGGGGGTTCACTGGCTCTTTAAGAGAATTCCAACTGAAACAGGGGGTTCATTGGCTCTTTAAGAGAATTCCAGCTGAAACAGGGGTTCACTGGCTCTTTAAGAGAATTCCAGCTGAAACAGGGGGTTCACTGGCTCTTTAAGAGAATTCCAGCTGAAACAGGGGGTTCACTGTTTCTTTAAGAGAATTCCAGCTGAAACAGGGGTTTCACTGGCTCTTTAAGAGAATTCCAGCTGAAACGGGGTTCACAGGCTCTTTAACAGAATTCCAGCTGAAACAGGGGTTTCACTGGCTCTTTAAGAGAATTCCAGCTGAAACGGGGTTCACAGGCTCTTTAACAGAATTCCAGCTGAAACAGGGGGTTCACTGGCTATTTAACAGAATTCCAGCTGAAACAAGGGGTTCACTGGCTCTTTAAGAGAATTCCAGCTGAAACAGGGGGTTCACTGGCTCTTTAAGGGAATTCCAGCTGAAACAGAGGGTTCACTGGCTCTTTAAGAGAATTCCAGCTGAAACAGGGGGTTCACTGGCTCTTTAAGAGAATTCCAGCTGAAACAGGGGGTTCACTGGCTCTTTCAAGCAGTCGAAACCTTATCCAAGCCAGTCTACTGCTCAGGGCCAGATTGTTGTCAGTGTCTAGATGATCTGGGGAACAGCTCATCCAAATATCTTCACACTAAACACGATGCTTCTTTGTATTGCTGTGAAGTAGATCAGATGTAGGACTCGTAGGACAGACGTACACACACAAACGCGCACGCACACACAGAGACTTCATCCATTTGAGTAAGCTGCTTTGATTCTGAATCGATGGGTGTATATGGATAAGTGTTTACGGTAGTGTGGGCTGGTCAAGTTTCTGTACAAATCAAAATTCTTACAGTTGACCTAAAAATGAGATTTCAGCAAAAAATCTCCTACGGTTTTCGTAGGACCCCTAACAATAATATAAGTACGGCAATTTATTAAATGTGAGAAGATAATTGTCTTCGACCGACCTACTGGGAGACCCGGGTCCAGTGGGGGGGCATGTTTTGACTCTCCTCTCACACCTTCCTCCACATCGCACCTGTCATGCAGACGTGACACCACCCTTATTTTGACTCCTCAAAATGCCCTAATAATACTCAAACAGTTCATCACTGTAAGTCCCTGACGACGAAGGTGATGATAGCTGGGAAGATGGAGGATCTTTTAACTTGTCATCAGCCCCTCTCCTGTCACTATCTCACCCGGACTCTC
>JACYXH010000720.1:2500-157500 GCA_026745465.1 Lota lota
ATAACCTTTTAAATCACGTTTGTTTCACCACGGGTCTGTTTGTCCAGACGGACTGTGGCCGGTGTTCAGTCTGTGATTGGTGTTGCTTGCATGTCAATCAGAAGACCTCTTCCTGACAAGTAGGCCGCTGTTGAGACATTTAATCATCACTGAGTTTCCGTATGAAAAGGCAGGCTCTGCGAGAGTAGGTGTTTAATGGTCTACAAAATAGCCACCTGTTCCATTAAAAAACTGATTTATTTCCCCTGTTTCTGCACCTCCAGCATTGACTCTAGTGGAAGATGACCTCATTGATACCCCCGATATTATGGGCATCAACACATCACCCTTATCATTGTAATTCTTTTTCACAATGAATAGATTATTCACTGTCTCTCAACACACACAAAACACAGCATCACTTAGCAAGCAGGATCCTAATAAGTCAATATGAGCCTTGCTGTAATCCTCATGACCATTCTTAATCACGCCGCCCACCGTTATGGATTACAGGTTCAGAGGTGGGGCTGTAGAAGCCATTTTGTCTGCGCGCTCCACTCTTAAAAATAGCCCTGTTTGCTTGTAACTCCAAATATGGCATTGCACGTGTAGGGAGATTTTGTTGAGCAAATGAGCCAAAGTGTTGCATTTTCTGCCACTCTTCCACTCTGGGGGGACCGGCTGATAATAATCTAAAGCTGAAGCCCCCCCCCCCCCCCCCCCCTCCAAGCTGCTGCTCTCGATTCCACAATTAAGTCTCTCCTCCCCCGAGGAAGGAGAAACCCGCCTTATCTTCCAAAAAGCATTTTACATTTTCTCGTATTGGGCCTGGTGTGTTGTTATTTGCTAGTGGAGTGGAGTGTACTTTCAGCCCGGAGGAAATGGCCCCGGTAAATCACAAGGCAGTGATAGTGTCAGACTGGGGGGGCTGAGTTAATGAGCCCTAAACTGGGCTGTGGCGCTTGTTGTTGGACATCTATTTAAATGGGGCAGGTGGTGTCGCTTGGGTTTTTTTCTTCTTCTTCTTTTTTTTTACTTGGATTGAGGCGTGAGATAAACAGAAAAATCTGGGGCACTTTAATTAGAGACAGCTCAAAAATACAAACCCAGTTTAGGGGATTAATGAATTTGGCGCGCCGGGGAACGAGCGAGCGCCGTCATGGCGACAGCAGTGGGAGGTGCACTTGAGAGACTAGCTTCAGTGGTAAGCTGCCAGAGGAAGCTTTTCAGCCTTACGTTAAAACACATAGCCCGCATTGTTAAGGAAATGTCAACGTGGTCAGTTCTTAAAGTCTCTGCACCCTTCAGAGTGCATGGATATTTTTAAAAGAGTTGCGTTCAAATGTCACGTCCACAATGTCACGGCGGATCTTTAAATGTTCGACACTATTATCTTACGCCACATTGATTTATAAATAAGATATATTTGGTTTGTGGGGGAAGGTAACATATTCTTTGTGCATGGCAGCTTATTAATGAGGCTGTTACCATTTTCCAAATGCCACCGTCAACAGCGGCAACAGTAAATCAATTTCCAAACCCAAAGGTCGATGATGTAGCCGGAGATCGAGGAGAAGGAGGAAGGCCAAGGGTGCCATTTGTTATTCCTCATTAGAATGGATCAGTCCTCTCCTCTCTCCAGCTCCCTCTTCCTCTTCCTCTCTCTCTCTCTCTCTCTTGTTCACTCACTCAGTGACTCACTCGCTATTTTCTCTCTGTTTCTGTCTTTATCCAGCCCTGCCGTCACTCTCTTTTACATTGGCCACACTTTTGTCTCGCTCTCCCATTTTACAGCACTGTCGAGTCACTTCAAAATGTCACCACGACCCAGACACCTTCTCGCTTACGGTCGACTGAAAACTCTTCCAAACGTCTCCCCTGAGTCACGGCTACGGTTTCCATGTTCGATGATGTCGAAACGCTCCACTACGGAATTGCCTTGCCGCGTAATTCCGCGTAAAGTACACGCGTGTGCGTGTACTCTAGAGAGGTTTTTGTTTTTGCTTTTTGCTTTTGCAGTTAACCTTCGTCGTCTGGGAGGGCTTCGCTTGCGGCGACCTGAGCGTCCCCGCGTGGTCTTACAGCAGACGGTGTGATGACACGCCCCCCCCCCCTTTTCCTCCCAGCGAGGACTGAAAGAGTACACGTCTCGCAGAATGTGTCACGCATAATTAATGATGCGCTCCCCAGGCCACGCCTCTTTCGCTGCAGAGGCTGTGACTGGGCCCCGGTAGGGGGCGGCTGACAGGAGGTTGTTTGGCTGCAGAACAGAGGAGCGCGGTGGCTCCGGCCCCTGTGCCTAAACACAGCTTGCCTTTCATCCGCCGCGTCCCTCCAGGGGCCAAGCACTCTGTAACCTGCAAAAAGATATATAAAAAATAAAAGGAAGCATCTATCATCTTTTCATCCCGTTTCACTCCCTCTCTCTCGTTGCTCTATTCTTTATTTTGTCTCTCTGTTATCCTTTTATTCCCCTTCCGGCCCTCCATCCTTCCGTCCTTCCCTTCTCTTCTCTGACTCCCTTTCTTCCTTTGTTTATGTTTTCAGCTTGCGTACGTTCTCTGTCGTTTCACCTCCCAGCCGCCTAATGCACCGAGCAAGGCAGCACAACAGTCTTATGAATGGGCTTTTCTAAAGGAAAACGGTACGGAATGTTCCCGACCCATTTTGGTTTGATCATTTCAACGTTATTTGCGCGTCATAAATAATAATGAATGAAACAAATGTTTGACGAACAAGCGTTTAGTTCACTTTCATCGCTTTGTTGTGTGGTTCCTTTGAACACACACTCCACTCCAAACAACCTCTGCTGTGTACCACATGCAAGGGGCACACACGCACGCACGCGCCCGCACACACACGCACACACACACACACACACACACACACACACACACACACCAACAGCTGGTGAACAGGGTGCTCTCCAGCCCCCCCACCCCCACCCCCACCCCCTCACCCACCCACCTCCCCATTTGAAGAGTCTCCAGCGGGTCACTGGCTGATTTTAAGTGACAGCTCTTATCTGTTCAAGTGTCAGCAAGGGTAATGCTTTCAGACAACAAGGGCCGGCCGGCAGCGGCCTGACCCCTGCAGGGCTGACCGTTCCCGGCTCGGTGACGGGCACAAAAAGGCCGTCTGCGCTCTTGCGGTGGAAAGATCAAGGGCAAGTACAATGGACACAGCGCACCTCCCACCCTCCCCGCAAATTAAAGCGCCACTGCCCTTAAAGAGGCCGTGTCAATCCTCATGAAAGGTCACAACAGAAGCAGAAGCAATCGGAGCGATGGAAACCCCCGCGAGCCATTTGGGTCGTTCCGTTTGTCACGTACGGGGTTTTGATTTTAAAGAAGTAACAACAAAAGTAAGTCAACCCCCATCCGAACAACCTTCGCCTTCGAACGGTACAATTAACCACCATTTTGGAAGACGGTTGTGGTGGTGGAAAGATAACGGCGGGTCTAGATTATTTCTGACTCTTTTTCCACAGAGACCCTGTTCCAACCACTGTTTGATAACGTCTCAATGATATGTTAAGCACAGGGGGATGTGTGTGTGTGTGTGTTGGGGGGGATAGGTGTGGGGGGGCTTACGTCAAGTCACCACGGGCCTATTAAGATCTCAGAAAATTAGCACTGTTTCAATTATCCCGGACCCCTGAGGAGATGGAAAGTGTGGCTAAGGCTTGAATTAGATCGAGCTATTCATCAGAGTGAACACCTTTGACAAAAGTAGTACTTTAAATGTCTGTATATAGCCCTAATTACCCGGCTCAAAGTGATTTCCAATGCAGCATTCTGCTACATTATCACCTATTTTGCCATCACCCAGACACTAATTGGACAGGTTTTTATTTCTTTATTTTCCGATTTAACTTTTTTTCTGAATGAAGAACTTTTAATTATATGCATTTAGTTGTTGGTGTGTGTGTGTGTGTGTGTGGGGGGGGGGGGGGGGGTACATTATTGATGAGGATGAATTACTTTGAATAGGATTGCATCATTTTGCGGTGGTCAAGGTTCCTAATCAAATGATAAAGGATAACACTTTAGCTTTTTTTGCACTTTGGTTCCAAGAAATGAATGGTTAATTTGGTTTCAAACTAAACAAGAGAGATGTGTGTCTACTTGGATCTGCTGTAGAAGCCAAGTAGAACAATCTCAGTGGGAGTTTAAACGGTTGTAAAATGTCATGAAAAGCATGATTAAGTTTCTTTACATGTAACCATACTGTGACATGACATGCATCAACTGCGATAGCCCGGTTGAAATGTGAGCTTAAAAGCAAGTGTATTACTTGAAAAAGTGTGCCGTAGAGAACAGACTTAACCCGCTTGGCGGAGGTAAAAACAGCTTTATAATAAGTTATCTCCGTCGCGTTTTCATACCCTGCTTTAACACGCTGCATTGGTGCCAAGAATTCTACCTCAGCCATGTATTAGATTAGTTTAATGTTGATCAAATATATCAAACACCCTTCACCCTCCCACCCAAAAGGGAAATTCTACCTGGAGAAATGGGCCATGCATACCATTGAACGTTTTTACATATCTTCACTCCAGTGGCATAACAACACTGCTTGGGTTTAATCTTAATCACTCCTAGAGCTACCGGTGGTAGTTGGCAGGGACAGAATTGACCGTCCGCAGTGGGAGTCTTACTCTGTAAAAACTAGATGTGTTAAACATTGTTTACTGCTGCTTTGCAGTGAAATATCCCTCTAATTTGCCAGGAGTCTGCGCCAGCCTGTGTTAGCCTATCAGCGATCAAAAGCCTTGTGTACTTTGCTGCTAACCGGTGGGGTTTGTTCCCTGAAAACCCCCTTGTGCTCCAGAGAGAGAGAGAGAGGAACTCAGCATAAATCTGGGTCTCATTGTTCAGGGAAAGTGGGCCATTCAACCTCTTTAAATTGGTCTAGTGGGGCTGCTTGACGATTACAACACAATAGACACAGAGAAATGGAGGCGAACATGGATTCATGTTTCATACGCTTAATGTTATCCGGCTGATGGCGTTATTGCTAGCATGCTAGTTGCTAGTTGCTGCAGTTTACTGCCCAAGCGGTTTGGGTGAAGTCATGTTTACAAAGTATGTGACATAGGAAAATGCATAAAAGCAACAAATATGACCAAGTATTATGTGTTTTTACTGACTATATGTCCATGTGTGTTCTGTTTGCGTGTTTGCATCTGTGTGTGTGTGTGTGTGTGTGTGTGTGTGTGTGTTTTTTAGGACAGAGTTCAGGTGAACAATGGGCTGATGACCATCAACAGTTTGAAGCTGGCCGACATCGGCATGTACCAGTGCGTTGCAGAGAACAAACATGGCAGAGTGTTCACCAACACTGAACTCAGAGTCATCGGTAAGACTTCTCCTCCTTCATCATCTTCTCCTCCTTCATCATCTTCTCCTCCTTTATCTGGTCATGTTCGTCGTCCCCTCTTCTCCTCCCTACCTTCTCTTCTTCACCCTTTCTTTGACCTCTCCATCGTCTTCTTTTTGGTCTCTTCCTTTTTCTCCTGCTTTCCTCCTACGCTTTCCTTTTTTTCCTCTCAGACCTTTTCAACGTCTTTCTTATTCAGTCGTGATACTCAAGTAGTGTTCAACCACCACCTGTGTGTTTGTACACTAGGCGTGTACAAACAGTGTTTACATTAATCACGCAACAACCAAGTTGACATTGGAAGGCAATTTGTCTGTTTGTGTCCTTGTGAAGCAAAATAGAAATGTACGCCTAAGTAAGCCCTAGCTGGGCTGTTATGAACAGGTAGCAATTTAAGCCAGGGCCAAAATCAAGGTTTGATCATGTGTGTGTCTGTGTGCGCACGTTAATCTTCTGGTTGTGCATTGGTTGTCGTCTGCTCACCGCCAATCCATGGGACTGTGTGTATGTGGGCCATCTCGAGCATTCTGATTGGTCAAAGTGCAGACAAATGGCAACGTAAGGAGTCACTTATTAAACATTCTCTCCCCTCCAAATAGGCAGCCTTATGGTTCAACCCTCGAAACATAATGTCCAATCAGACTGCTTGCTTTAAGAAGAGATGGCACTTTAAAGAGGATTCATTCATGCATATGTGCTGTTTTCCTAATGGGTTTCTATGTGTTTGTGTGTGTGTGTGTGTGTGTGTACATGTTTGGTGTCCTAACTAATGGATAGTGTGACCTTCGAGTCTCGCTGTATGTGTATGCGTACATACTGTGCATAATGGGTGTGTGTTTGTGTTTGTGCTTGCTTGCTGGCGTGTGTGTGTGTGTGTGTGTGTGTGTGTGTGTGGTTTGTGTGCTGGTTTCTCGAGTCAATCTCTTCCCCCATCATATATGTATTTCCCTGACTCTGACTCTCTGATTCTCTCTCTCTCTCTCTCTCTCTCTCTCTCTCTCTCTCTCTCTCTCTCTCTCTCTCTCTCTCTCTCTCTCTCTCTCTCTCTCTCTCTCTCTGTGTGTGATTCCATCTTCCTCTGAGCATACATACAAATCATACATACATATCATGCATAATGCACTGCCTTCTCGCCTCTCCGGACCAGCCACGGCTCCAGACTTCTCCCAGAACCTGCTGAAGACCCAGACCCTGGCCCGGCTGGGGGGCGACGTGCTGATCGAATGCAGGCCCAAGATGTCCCCTCGGGGCATGATCTCATGGAGGAAGGGGAAGGAGGCGCTGAGAGAGAACCACAGGTACGCCGCTCTCCACACAACACCCACACCTCCCACCGTGTTTACACCAGCAGGGCGCAGGGCCGTCAGCGTTTGCACTTTCTCAGGGTTTGTCTGTGTTTTCATTTGGTTCCGTTGACACGGCGTTGTACAGCGCTGCCGACAAGCAGAACGTGGTGTCGTGGTGCGACGCGACCTGGGTGGTGTAACAACATTGCTACGTATCTGACAACTTCCTGTTACCCCACCCAACGTTTCCTCTGCTGCCCCCACCCCAACGGCCCCTCTAACCCCACCCACCCAAAACACCTCTTCCTCCCACACATCCGACCCCCCCCCCCCCCCCCCCCCCCCCCCCCCCGATTCCACGCCGTCGAAATGTGAATCCACATGGGGAATGATATTACTCTAAAATAAATTAAAGTGAGTGAGTGTGTGTGTGTGTGTGTGTGTGTGTGTGTGTGTATGAGGGATTGGGTGTATGTGTGTCAGTATCTACGTGTGCATGCATGCCTGTGAGTGTGTTAGTGTGTGTGTATGTGTGTTTGAGAGATTGGGTGTATGTGTGTCAGTATTTACGTGTGCATGCATGCCTGTGACTGTGTGTGAGTGTGTGTGTATGTGTGTGTGTGTGTGTGTGTGTGTGTGTGTGTGTGTATGTGTGTGTGAGAGATTGGGTGTATGTGTGTCAGTATCTACGTGTGCATGCATGCCTGTGACTGTGTGTGAGTGAGTGTATGTGTGTGTGTGTGTGTGTGTGTGTGTGTGTGTGTGTGTGTGTGTGTGTGTGTGTGTGTGTATGTGTGTGTGAGAGATTGGGTGTATGTGTGTCCGTATCTACGTGTGCATGCATGCCTGTGACTGTGTGTGAGTGTGTGTGTGTGTGTGTGTGCGTGTGTTTGTATGTGTGTGTGTGTGCGTGCGTTTGTATGTGTGTGTTCCACCTGCTCGTATTGCACGACTCAGGACAATGGGAACACCTTCATTAGAAGAACTGTTCATTCGGGGATAAATAAGAGCCGGTGACTCATGAAAGACAGAAAAAACTAACCAGCAGCAGCCATGTTAATCTGCCAGGGATCTGCTCGTGATCCTCTAGAGGGGATGTGGGTCAGGGTAGCCGTACGCGCTGAGTTCCGATGTCATGGCGACCTCGGTCGTGGTCACACGCGTGGAGAAAATGTTGTGGAGAAAGCTTTTCACTCATTGTTTACTTTCTAATGGTTTGTTCCTGCTGAAATTGGACTAGCGCGTGATGTCACCCTGTGTTTTATTATTTAGACACAAGCACACGCATACGCACTTTTTTAGAGGGAGTGAAACGCACACAGACACAAACACACACACACACACGCGCTCGAACATAGCAAAAAGGAAATGCTGAATATCCGTTATCTCTTTCTTGAGGTTAAATTGTCACAATTTATCAATTGTATTTACATTCCCTCTATAGATAAACGGTAAATGCAAAGCAAAAAAAACATTTACAATTCTACACGGGTGCCAGACACCTTTTATCACCTTGTATAGACTAGAAAACTATCTCCCACTATTTTTTTAAGCCATAAAGGTTGTTTACAACAGAATCCCTTGGTTATGATATCACCCCAAAAGCTGTGTGTGTGTGTGTGTGTGTGTGTGCATGTTTCTGCACCAACACACACAAACACATAAACACACAAACACCCACACACCAGCACACAAACATACACGCACACACACACCCACACAAAAACACACATATAAACACACACAAATGCTTACACAGAAAAACACAAACACAAACACACACACACACACACTCCTCTCCCCAGGGATGCACACAAAGACATAAACACACAAACACCCACACACAGACAGAACCCCCCCACCCCCACACACATACACATTCCCACACACACACATGCAGGCTAGCTCCACACCCCCATACAGCGCCGTTTGATAACATCTCAATTTGTACGGGCCGGACAAACCTGCTGAGCAGTTGTTGAGGACCGGGGCGCCCCCCCCCCCCCCCCCCTCCCCCGCCCCCCCCCCCCCCCCCCCCCTCCCCCCACCCCCCCCCACCACACCCCACCCCCCCCCCCCCCCCCCCCCCCTCACCCCCCCCCCCCCCCCCCCCCCCCCCCCCCCCACCCCCCCCCCCCCCACCCCCCCCCCCCCCCCCCCCCCCCCCCCGCCCCCCCCTTTCTCATTTGATCTGGGATTAATTGTTTTATGGACTCAGCAAAACACACATTCCTCTGATATCCATCTCACGCCACAGCGTGGGGTGGGGGTGGGGGGGGGGGGGGGGGGGGGGTGAGAGGGGGTCAGAATTCGTTGTGTTCCCGGCTCACCAGTCACAGCATGTCTAACTGAAAAATAATACCAAGAAAGAAGAGGCAGGAGAAGAAGCAGAAGAAGAAGAAGAAGAAGAAGAAGAAGAAGAAGAAGAAGAAGAAGAAGAAGAAGAAGGGAATGAAGGTGAAGATGAGGATGAAGATGAAGAAAAAGAAAAGCCTTCCAGTACGTGTAACTGCTTCTGTGGAGCCTTTGTTAACAGCATGTTTGACTTTACACTGGGAGAGAGAGTGAGAGAGAGGGATAGGGAGAGGGAGAGAGAGAAAGAGAGAGAGGGGGAGAGAGTGAGAGGGAGAGAGGGAGAGGGAGAGATGGAGAGGTAGAGAGAGAGAGAGAGAGAGCGGGGGAGAGAGAGAGAGGGGGAGAGCGAGGGGGAGAGAGAGAAAGAGAGAGAGGGGGAGAGAGTGAGAGGGAGAGAGGGAGAGGGAGAGATGGAGAGGTAGAGAGAGAGAGAGAGAGAGAGAGAGAGAGAGAGAAAGAGAGAGAGAGCGGGGGAGAGAGAGAGAGCGAGAGAGCGAGGGGGAGAGAGGAAGAGCTGTATCAGCTCACCATGTGTTCGTAGCAGTGGTGATCGGGGTGCGTGAGCCGTGGGGGGGGGGGGGGGGGGTTAGGTGATCTGAGGAAGTGGCCGTGCTACATATGCTCTGTTGTGAATGTCGGTGTGGGACAGCCGTCACGAAACACAATGAAAGGAGAACTACAGGAAGTACACAACAGCAATTTTTGTGTTGAGAAAATCTCCATAGTCACTCGAATGTCATGCGGTCCGTCGGACTGTAGGTCTGTACGGTGCTGACGCGACACTTAAAGCATTTCTTTATCAGCGTCATTCCTTCAGTATTCCTCTCTTTTCCCTGCACATGCTAGCTGAGCTGAGCAACAAGAGTGGCACAGCTCTAATCCAGACGCTAGTACCAAATACCCACAATTCCCTCTAATATTCCAGGCGGAACGCATTCAAGGATCTGGAAGAGGAGGGAGAGGAAGAGAACGAGTCATCGAGGAGCAAGAACAGGATCTGATTAGCTAATCAAATTGCGCGGCGGCCCGGGCTACGAAAACAGGTCATATCCCGGGCTCCTGTATGAAAAGACTGCGCCGGAACAGGATTGATGCGGGAGCAACGCAGAGATGCTGTAAGGTTAACCGTAATGCGCTTACCATAACTTCATTTCAAGCGCTGACCGCTGCCAAAGACGGTTCAATGGAAATGGTGGGAAATAGCTCTCACAATATTGGCAGTGGGATTGAAGCCCCCGTGTTAAACGTTGTTATGCTAAGCTTTAAATTCTCCTGGATGTAGACTCAATGAATGCGCGTTAAACGCTTTGGACAGGCCCTAACGAGAACAAGTTCCATCTTGCGTGTTCGTTTTTTGTTCGCCGTATTACAATGCGTAGGAATCTCAGCCGGTGGTGTTGTATCTTTTAGCTGTCGTCATCGCTATGAAGATTTTCTTTCATTTCATTACATTCGTTTATGGCTAATTAGATGAGGGTGCTTCTACCAGGAAGCGCCAGCTCTGGGTGTGGGATTACATGTTAACTGAACCTCCAGGGGAAGAGCTGTGGAGAAGGAGCCTGCGGGGTTGCATCCCATGCTATACCCCGGGTCCAAATGCGACCAACGCATCCTTCCTGCGCCTTCATTTGCAAGGCAGCACTCTGAGCACGACCTAAAGTAATTGAGGTCCAACGCCATGGCCTCTCGCCAAGGTACTTACCCCTGATAGGACCGTGGCGTGTCCCCTGCATTCAGCGAAGGTGGAGCCACGTTACTACGCTTCAAGTTCACCAAGACACGTGGGGATTGCTTAGTACTTTGTTCTGGTAGTGTCGTTTTATCCACCAGGTAAAGCAAAGTAACGCATGGCTCTTCTATCAAAAGAAATGCTTTTATTCCACTGTACGTGTGGCTGAACTAAGTATTATTCATTGCACTGAATTGAGAATGTCTAACTTAGCCTACTGGATAAGTTAGACATTCCTACTGGATAAGTTAGACATTCCTAGTGGATAAGTTAGGCATTCCTACTGGATAAGTTAGGCGATCATATGTTATTTTTTTTTGGTGAACAGAACTCGTGCCTTCACATTAGGAGAGAAACAGGAAAATGCCGAAAAGCTGGCAGGTTATAAAACAAATATATGTAAATGTCCGGTTATGTGTAGATGTTCGGATAATCAAATATGTGTAGATGTCCGGATAAGCAATGTCCGTCACTGTGGTGTGTCGTATTGTTAGGTTCTCGATTCGAACCCCAATGCCCGCCGCCTAACTTGTAGAAGTATCCTTGAGCAAGGTGCCCAACCCCCTTACACCTTGTTGATGACAGGCATCTGAGTTAAAGGTGTCTTCTGAAGGACCACATAGGAAACAGGGAATATCCAAAACGCTTCCCAAAGAAAAGCTTTTCGCTCAGCTAGTGGAATTGTATTTCCCATGTGGTGTGGGGCGAATGGGATGGGATGGGATGGGCTGGGATGGGCTGGGCCGCGGTGGAGGGGAGGGGGTTCTTTTGAAAGCCGGCTAATGTATTTTAATTTCCCCCCGACTTGTAAGGCTTACGGCGGGGTCACTCTCGGTAGCCTTGCCCCGGGTGTGGGCTCCCTCTCGGGAGATGAAGTGGATGCGGGTCGGCCTCTAAAAGCAGGTTAACATCGACTCGTTCTTATCACAACTCCTGAGCAGTTTAGATGATTAGAGAGGAGCTTAAAGAAGGGATTTGCCAGGATAGACATTTTTTCTTCCCGTCTTTATCTTTTTTTTTTACAGCCAGCTAATTAATTTCCGGAGCTTCACACGTGGTCGACAGAGTCCTCTGAAGAAGCACGTTGATAAGTAGTATCAAATAATTTCATCAGGTTTACATATCCCTCTTCGTAGACTGGCACACTCGACGGTGATTAACTGTGTACGTCTGGCTAAATGACTGAATAGTAAATAGATCAATCTTTATTCGTGAAAGACAATAATAGGAAATGGAATCAGTAATGGCTGACATTTAGCAGCATGTCTTTTAAGAAGCCACCGGTTCAAACTAAATTAAAAGAGAGAAATGGCAATTATGTTTTTGTCTTTTTGTACTGTTGTTTAGGGTTGTTATTGTCGTACTCCCACACAGTGCAGTTCTACTGGTCTGCCACCCAGGAAAGTGTGAGTGTTGAGAGTGATCAGGATAATGGAAATGCTTTGTTACAGATGCTCTTTGCGGCTTCCTTGTATAAGCTTGACTAGTGTGGCTAATCTCCTCGATCAAAGGAGAGTGGAAGAAAAGGGAAGCTATAGGATGAAGACAAGAAAGCATTCAATCTTTTGAGCGAAGATAGCGGCTTTTATCTGAATCATAGGTTAGCACCAGGTGAACCAAGCACATTTGGCAGTTTTTATTGATATCAAATTATTTCCTAATTAAACAAATTGCATGTATTAACATACATAGAGAAATAAGCTCTATTTTTATGTATTTTTATGCACTATGGAATCTAACCTGCATTCAAATAGCATGTCTTAATCATTAAATAATTTAGATGTGTACCTCAAAATGTTGTAATTACTTTCCAAATTAATTATGAGTTGTTAGTTATTAGTATTGAGTAGAAGCAAAAAATACCGCACAACTGCTATAATTTAACATGTATTGATATGCCTCAGTAGCAGAGTAGAGGACAACAGTTATATGTATTTATGTTAACATTAGTTTGTTGGAATATATCATTTTCTTTCACACACACACACACACACACACACACACACACACACACACACACACACACACACACACACACACATACACATATACACACACAATATTTTCTGATACAGTTCATGCAGTGTAGTGCAATGGCAAGCCCTGTTACCGGTGTTCGCTCTCTCTCTCTCTCTCTCTCTCTCTCTCTCTCTCTCTCTCTCTCTCTCTCTCTCTCTCTCTCTCTCTCTCTCTCTCTCTCTCTCTCTCTCTCTCTCACAAAATGCATGCGTGCCTAGTCGTATGAAGTAGATCTGCTGCTTGAATGACACAGAAAACTCACAATGTACTTGTGTTTTTGGTTAACAATATCATATAATGGTCGAGGGCATTAATGCATGACCGGATCGACAGATGACTAGATTATTGGGGTATTTTTTTCATTATTCTTATTTTTGCCCAAAGAAATGACAAAATAAACATTTGTTTTTTATTGAAATCGTTTTATTCTTTTCATAACATTCAAGGCTCCCATTCACTCCCAGGTTAACGACGCCGCTGGTTTCCAAAGGAAATAACATGAGCCCATTCAACAGGGATGTATTTTCTTTTTTATGAATTCATTTTGCACCTCAATTAGGGGTGTCCTTGCCATTTCCTTTGAAAGGGCCCCAAATGTCATTTTGTTCTGTAGCGCACAACCAAACAGGATTTTTAAGTGTTTCTCTTTCGTCTCCTGGCCTCGACCCCTTTCAGAACGCCACGCAAGAATGACACACACGCCGTGCCTCATGCAGATTCACTCCTCCAACACATCGCTGCAGAGACCATAGTTATTACCCTGGAAAGGCTCTGCCGCTCTTTAGAAATGGCATACAATGTGTTTACGATGTTGATTTCCTCGGGTTCGAGAGAGCTTTGCCCTTGTATACAAGCACTGAGTGGCAATGCCACTTTAAATTAATATTGCATAAATGAATCAAGAAAGACATTTTATAAACGTACAAATAATACTAATAATCCCAATGTTGATGATTATATTATTTATATTCCTTCAAATGCCTGTAATGAAATACCTAGCCGGGAGTGTTGCAGGGATTTAGTAATGTAAGACAATGTCATAAAAAGGTTGACAGTGCCCCCCCCCCCCCCCCCCCCCCCCCGCCCCCCCCACTCCCTCCTGGTAGGACTTGTGGTCTCAATGTGACTTTGAACAGAGAAAGCCAGCTAACCCGTAGCACGGCCTGTCAGCAGCAAGCTCCCCCAGCTCTAAACAACAGAGGCAGTGTGCTCTGGAGGGCTCAGTGGGCTCTGGAGGGCTCAGTGGGCTCTGGAGGGCTCAGTGTGCTCTGGAGGGCTCAGTGTGCTCTGGAGGGCTCAGTGTGCTCTGGAGGGCTCAGTGTGCTCTGGAGGGCTCAGTGGGCTCTGGAGGGCTCAGTGGGCTCTGGAGGGCTCAGTGTGCTCTGGAGGGCTCAGTGTGCTCTGGAGGGCTCAGTGGGCTCTGGAGGGCTCAGTGTGCTCTGGAGGGCTCAGTGGGCTCTGGAGGGCTCAGTGGGCTCTGGAGGGCTCAGTGGGCTCTGGAGGGCTCAGTGTGCTCTGGAGGGCTCAGTGTGCTCTGGAGGGCTCAGTGTGCTCTGGAGGGCTCAGTGTGCTCTGGAGGGCTCAGTGTGCTCTGGAGGGCTCAGTGTGCTCTGGAGGGCTCAGTGGGCTCTGGAGGGCTCAGTGTGCTCTGGAGGGCTCAGTGTGCTCTGGAGGGCTCAGTGGGCTCTGGAGGGCTCAGTGGGCTCTGGAGGGCTCAGTGTGCTCTGGAGGGCTCAGTGTGCTCTGGAGGGCTCAGTGGGCTCTGGAGGGCTCAGTGTGCTCTGGAGGGCTCAGTGGGCTCTGGAGGGCTCAGTGGGCTCTGGAGGGCTCAGTGGGCTCTGGAGGGCTCAGTGTGCTCTGGAGGGCTCAGTGTGCTCTGGAGGGCTCAGTGTGCTCTGGAGGGCTCAGTGTGCTCTGGAGGGCTCAGTGTGCTCTGGAGGGCTCAGTGGTCATTTAAGCTAGTGTGCTCTGGAGGAAACTTTGGCGAAACCAGCCAGAGATAGCAACATTTTCCAACTGAAAAACTCCCATCCCTCCCTTTAGGCCTCCTGTCATAGGCAACTCCCCCAAAACACATGATTTCAAGTAGATAGGTAGACAGACATGTAGGCCATCAAATCATTTTAATCAGGCCAAATGAAATGATTGGACGGGCTTATTCCAGGCCGGCGACATCCACAGATACCAGATTTTGTTAAATTTTTTTATCAGAATATTTGATTAATTGATTGCTGTTGGGCTGTAATGAGACTTTCAACAAACATGACAAAAAAGGCTTCTAAAATAAATGATAAAACCACCCTAGCATTAAAGCTATTCGTTTCAATCAGTCTTCAATCGGTCAGACATGTCCGTAGCCTTTTGAAGCCAGCGAGTCATTAAGTGTAGGTACAAACCAGGAACACAAGCAAGCCGAACTAACACAATCACACAAGACATAAAATTGTCTAATATATACATCATTCTACTGAATTCCCTGCCTCCTCCGTAGAGTATTATGGTAATGCTGCTCCTATATAGCTCTTAATTCTTCCTAAGCAAACACTCTACTGACTTTATAGACTCCACACAGACAATAAAACAAACTCACTCTCTCTTAATGTTTAATGCATGACGATGTCTGGCTGGTACACACAGACCCCCCCCCCCCCTCCCCCCCCCTCCCTCCCCCACAGGCAGCCATGCATGCATACCCAATTACACTAAGGACTAGTTGGACAGTTGGTGAATACATCTCCCCTTTTTGTGTGTGTTTTTTTTTTGCTGCTCTCCAGAATCTCAGTGCTGGACAACGGGAGCCTCAGGATTTCCAACGTCACCAAAAGCGACGGCGGTCTCTATACGTGCGTGGCCAGAAACCAGTTTGGAGTGGCGAGCAGTGCTGGCAATCTTTTGGTTAAAGGTTTGTCGTCGGGGATCCGGCAGTCCTACTATGCTAATGCAGAACTTCTGGGGGGGAGGGGGGGGGGGGGGGGGGGGGGGGGGGGGGGGGGGGGGGGGGGGGGGGGGGGGGGGGGGGGGGGGGGGGGGGGGGGGGGGGGGGGGGGGGGGGGGGGGGGGGGGGGGGGGGGGGGGGGGTGGCCTGGGCCGGAAACCAGAAACTTCAAGGGGGCGGAGTCGCACCTGGTTTCCTGTTTCGTTACGGAAATGTTCTAGCGACGGAAACTCGTGGCGCGCGAGTGGATGAGGCTTTCCGAAGGGGGGTTTTAATAAGTATATTTCTGCAGTGGCCAGTGTTTTTTTGGGTTTACACAGTTTGTGTACACACTTACAGAGCCTCGCCTCCGGCAACAGGATTAGTTTGAAATAAATGTGAAGCGAAAAAGTGAAACACCCTGTTTACCCAGATGTGAGCTTGTCTGCCGTCAGACTTTAGATATGAATCTAAAGTCTGATTATCTAAAGTCTGATTTGTGGGACTCAAGGTAAGGTGTCATGGTCGTGATCCCACAATCACACCGACTGAGTTCTCAAAATGTTTTTCCCCCTCCCCATCACACACACACACACACACACACACACACACTGTATGCTAATTGTTGTGGCTAATTGTCATCTGCAACTTCGGGACTCATGGCCTGCATATCTCTCGTTGTCTTTATTTGCTCTTCTATACAGAATCCACCCAGCAGAGAGATAAAGGTGTGCATGAATTTGATTGGCTGTGGTTAAAGAAAGCGTGACTTAAATCTCATCGCATTCTGCACCTCCATGTATAATTCATACTCCCTGTACAGTGGATAATAGCCACGCTGGGTTTGTTTAAGATTTCAATCCATTTTAAACACGTGCCCTGGCGAAGCAATGGCTTTCTCTGGTGTTTTCTAAAGAGTCACATCAACAGCAGCGCCCCTATTAAAATACCTTAGGGTGGATTCTCCTCCCATCTCTTTTGAATTGCAAATCCGCTTGTAGGGCAACCGACAATTGCGTTTTCATTAGATCTCAAGCCTTCTGCATGTTACAATGACACCTTCGTGTGTGTGTGTGTGTGTGTGTCTGTGTGTGTGTGTGTGTGTGTGTATGTGTGTGTTTTGGGTCAGGCTCTATTCCCGCCCTTCAACTAACGTAGCTCCTCAACTAACTTCAGAGTGTCCCAGTGGCAGCCCTCTGCATTCTTCAAAACCCCAGCCCACTCGCTTGAAGCACCTCCAATGTGTGTGTGTGTGTGTGTGTGTGTGTGTGTGTGTGTGTGTGTGTTTCTGTAAAATAAATAGAGTAAAGCCTTTAAAAAAAAAAAAATATATATATATATATATATATATATATATATATATATATATAAAACCAGATTGGCCCATCATCTCAAAGAGTGGCTCTCAAACCAATGGAATTAACACTTTTTTACTGTTTAAACATTTCCACCACCATCCAAACGATTCATTTGGCTTCACCGATAATCAGATGTCGAGAAATAAGGCTGCCAATGTGTGATGTCACCCCGCCGTCTTCAGATCCGTTGGGGGGTGGGTTGCGTGTGTGGTGTGTTGTTGGGGGGGGGGGGGGGGGGGGGGGGGGGGGGGGGGGGGGGGGGGGGGGGGGGGGGGGGGTGGGGGGGGGGGGGGGGGGGGGGGGGGGGGGGGGGGGGGGGGGGGGGGGGGGGTGGGGGGGGGGGGGGGGGGTGGGGGGGGGGGGGGGGGGGGGGGGGGTGGGGGGGGGGGGGGGGGGGGGGGGGGGGGGGGGGGGGGGGTTCGTTCTTGTGATGTGCTGCCAAACCATCCCCCATGCTGGTCACCTGATCAGGGGCCATGGCCAGAAGCTGCTCCCTCCCGGGCGGCCTGGGGGGGGGGGGCTGGTAGATAAACCAAGCAGGCTTGTTGTTACGACGGAGCCACATGCGGTCCTCGGTCCTAGGGGCCCGCATGCCCGCAGGGTGGGGATGGGGGGTCTCGTGTCTGCTCTCAGACCCCCCCCCCCCCCCCCCCCCACCCCCCCCCGCCCCCCCCCCCCCCCCCCCCCCCCCCCCCCCCCCCCCCCCCCCCCCCCCCCCCCCCCCCCCCCCCCCCCCCCCCCCCCCCCCACAGATGAGGAAGATTACGTTGATGCCTGACACGCTGGGCTCGAAATGGGAAGGTTTTTTATTATTTTTTGCTGCCAGCCAAAGCGCAAACAGAGCCAAATTATAGGCCACACGCTGACCTGCAGGAAAATAGGCCCATGAGAGAGAGCTTTTTCTCTCTTTTTTTCCCTCTCTCTCTCTCATCTTCCGGTTGGAAAGCCCAAAGCAAAGCATCCAGGGATCTGTTATTGATTTTTTAAATTAGATCAATTTGGCGAAACAATTTTTCTTTTTTTTCTTTTTCTTTTGGACACACCGTTTATTACTGTAAATGTGAAAAAAAAACAAAAAAAACAAATAACCGGAGAAACATCTATTTCATTCAACAAAGACCGATTTATCTGTTCAAAAGCAGGAAAACACGACGCTGTGTAAAAAGCGAGCATTCTCGCCGTGTGCTGACGCGTAAGCGCTTCCGTGCGGAGTGTGTTTTCAGTGTGGTTTTTGTTTTCCAGAGTCGACCGCCATCACCAGTCCGGCGGGACACCTGGACGTGACGGTGGGAGAGAGCATCATCCTCCCCTGCCATGTTTCCCACGATGAAACGCTGGAGCTCAAGTTCACCTGGTTCTTCAACGAGCAGCTCATCCACTTTGGAACGCACGGCGGCTACTTTGAGAAAGTCGGCACCGTGAGTGTGCTCCGTGTGTTCCGTCCTTGACGCATTGAATCGACGTATTCTTAGCTTATTGTTCCTTTCTGTTGGCACTCGAAGATCCCTTTGCCTTGCTCCTCGATAGTTTTCGTTTACCCATCCTGCTTTGAGCTGTCCTCTTTAATGCCATTTTTGGACTTCCCTGCAATGTTATTGATCGGCCCAAACGGCGGTAATTATGACTACAAGCTAACTATGAAATCATAACATAAAGAAGCATTTCAGCCCCTTTGAATCAGATTAATATTTTTATGAAACGCTTCAACTCAGGCTTTCTTTCAACTGTATCTTCTGGGAAGCAGACCATTTAATCCTTGCGTCATTATGCACTATATCAAATGCTTTCCCCAACCCCTCTCTGAGCCCAATAATTACCAAGAAGTTCCGTGTGTTTGCCGGTCGCAAACGCGTTTCCGACTGAGTAACTTTAGGCAAGCGACTCTCAACTCCGTGCTCAGCCACGTGCTGCATTCGATCATCTAGGAGCGTGGAATAATATATTTCTCTTTTAATTACGGGAAACCAATTATAAGGTCTAGGCTTCTTAATCACACACACACACGCACGCACGCACACACGCACGCACGCACGCACGCACGCGCGCGCGCGCGCGGGCTTGATTCTGTGTTTATTGTCGCCGTGAGATGAGACAGGGAATTACAGTATGTATAATTGGGTTTACCTTCGGCGTTTCAGTTGCAGTAGACGACGGTGACACACGTTGTCAAGACATGGCTACTCTCATTATGATCAGACGTCAAACAGATGGCCATTTTCTTTTTCTCGTGACATTTGTGTGAAAGGTAAATTGACACGGTTATTGACATCTGAGCGCTGTCATAATTTTTTCTAACATGACAGGGTTTCTTTATAAATGAGGAAACTCATTTATATGTGTTTTTTTTTTCTTTCAAATATCTTATCCCAGCTATCTTTGTTGTATACGGGGAATGGGTTAAACTAGCAATTGCGCTTTGCACCGGTTCTATAAACATCCTTACTGTACCGACAGCGATATATCGTTGTTTCTCTTTCTTCTGACAAATTATTGTAAGTCGCTTTGCATAAAAGCGTCTGCCAAATTCCCTAAATGTAAATGTAGGAAACTGCTGTAGTGTATAGACGTAGAGGTATGTCTAAGGTAACGCATATGAACCAGTGCAGGGCTTAACGGTTACGTGCCATGGAAACAACATCATTGACTTCCTACACAAGCATCACCCAGAGACGTGCCCGTTGCCTTCAGCATATTAATACCATTAATTAAGTCTGTAGGTTTAGGACAGTGGGAGCGCTGCCAAGTATGAATCCTAATCATTTTGTGCAATCTCCCTTTTAGCTTGAACATTCTGTGTAGCATAGTAACAGAACACGCGCACACACACACACACACACACACACACACACACACACACACACACACACACACACACACACACACACACACACACACACACACACACACACACACACACACACACACACACACACACACACACACAGGATTGTTTAGGTCTACCGTTTGGGGAATACAGGAGACAAGCCATCCGATGTGAATTACCATGTGCTTGTAGCAATCTTAAGACCGCCCAGGGGTTGGAGCCGGCAGGCAAAAGGCAGTAAAATGAGCATTGTGGAAGCCCTCTCCTCCACTCCTGGGCCCCGGCCAGCTGGATCCAGCCTCATTATTAGAGTCCATCTGAGCAGGTGACCCAGGGAGGCCCAGCGCGAAGCCCCCGGAAGTCCGAGTATTCCGAATATCCGACTTATCACTCCGAATTATCGGAGGACGATTTTTCTATTTTTCTCTATTTCATACTGCAAAAAAAAAAAAAAACTGGATCAGAACGGAGATAGCCAGACGAATGATAGCAGTGTGCGATAATATGAGCGTTTTTGATGTGCGCCGGTAATACAAAATGAATGGCCGCCAAGCTCCTTTTTCACTCTCGATGTTTAAAGTCGCCACCGAATCCAGCTACTGTTATCTGAGATAACAACGTCGTGGCAGAGATAAGAATGTCGTAGCAGTGGTGGTGGTGGTGGTGGTGGTGTAGCGGCAGCAACATTAATGTCCCCACGCAAACAGTTTTTTGTCTCCTGGGTTGCATCTAAGGGGAGACTGCACAACACTTTGTGAGTAACAAGAGTCACAGCTCATGTGACCTCCAGTGTTTTTCCGGAAAGGTCCAGTGAGTAGGTTGTATGTACTATTCACAAACTCACCTATTTTACTGGCTTCCCACTACATTGCTACCAGAGATGGAGGGAGGGAGGGAGAGAGAGAGGGAGGGAGGGAGAGGGCAGAGAGAGAGAGAGAAAGAAACTGCACTGCATACCAATCAGTACTCTCTTTAGGGGTTTGTTTATATCAGGAATGGCTGCTAGGCATGATGGGAAAAACATTACCGTGGTCACCCATCTAGCCAGTTTTATTCATTTTATTTATTTATTTATTAACAAAATCATTTTCTATCCCCGGCAACATAACACAAATCGAACACAAATTGTAGGAAATGGTAGTTTGTGTTTACTCGTGTGTTTTGTTGTTGCGTGTGTTCATGACACTACATTACTCTGTGTCACTGAGCAGACACTGTTTATCCAACTGACCAAGTACTTTTGTCATTTCATCTCCTGACGTCCATCAAATCGATATTTTGGACGTCCTCCGCTCCGGTATCGATAGAGTGTCAGCCCTCTCTGGTACTTTGGTTTTGTGGTTTAGTTGCATATACATGTATATGTCACAGTTCCATGTTCTTTAATTTCCACTAGATGCTGTCCTTTTATCCAGCAGCAATTAATTAATTAATTGGGTTAATTCCTTCCTCACTTGTTTATAGTCTATTTAGTTTCCCCAGTTCCTTTGTTCAGTGCTCAGTGTTCACTGGATGTTACCTTGTGTTATTCACCAAGCAAGTAGTCTTAAGTATTCTCAAAAGAACTGCTCTTTTATTTTTCATGTTTGGAAGGAAAGCTTATTAAATCAAGTTTCAACTCTCGGGCCATCTCCAATCCTTCTCTGCGCTTGGGTCCACGGTCTCTGCCTTGACTGAATGTGTAGACGCATTACGGTGGAACCATTTAAGGATATAACTTCTATCTAATACGACTTGAATTTATAAACATGTCACTAAGGAGCGGGTAGGATAGGCAGTTTGGCAGAAAGCTACAGAATGCAACACACCTGAACACAACGGCTGCATTAAGCTCCAGCAATCTGGTCGTAGGAGACCGTTTATCTTCCATATGAAATGTGAAAAGTAATCGCAGTGACATTGCGCCGCTATCTCCTGCCCTTTCTGTTTCCGTTGAGTCCCATTTGCTGGTGTGGTCCCTGATCTCAGCTTGGCTTTCCCTGTGCAAGGCCCCCCACAACGGCACGGGGATGGTGGCTGTGGGGGGACAAAGACATGAGGCTACCTATTATCCCAATAAACAATGGATGCCCGTACCTGATTGGTCATCACATTCACATGATAGTCATGTGAATGTGATAGTCATGGGACACACCTGAGTGTAATAAAAACAGGTGAAAACACTCAGACGTTGTTTAAAAAGAAAAGAATGTGTCTTGTGGTGAAGAACAATCCATCCCAGGTCCTGTTTTGCTGTAGGAAAGCAGTATTTCACTTTTACTGCGGGCAAAACTTTTCGGAGACCGAAATCTGTGGAAAATAACCCATTGGAGCGACAAGGAAGAAGTCTGACAAGATAGCAAGTGACAAATTGCAAATAATTATAAGATACAGTAATACGCACATCGGAAAACAAACCATGGAATGATTTTGTACACCGATGTTTTATAACGTTGTGAAAGTTGAGTTTGAGTCTGCATATATAAAGTATATTCTACTTTAAGCAAGAAATCTTGGGAGTCAGTATATTTTTTTATTTTGTGTTGCCGTTAGCGATCTGCTGGGGACATCATGATCCGGAACATACAGCTGAGGCATGCTGGGAAATATACCTGTGCTGTACAGACCAAGGTGGACAGTGTGTCCATCGCCACCGATGTAGTCGTCAGAGGTACAAACGCACACACACACACACACACACACACACACACACACACACACACACACACACACACACACACACACACACACACACACACACACACACACACACACACACACACACACACACACACACACCCTGAGAGCATTTCCATTCCACTGTTTGTCCTTTACTCCCTTGTTTACTTGTGTACTTGATCACCGTGGCGATCCGCGTGCACTGGAGTCACGACGCCGTCGCTGTTATAAATCATGTTTTCAAATGTGCAGCCACGGTAGAAATGTGCACGATTTCACTTCTTTCCTATTAAAGTAGCAGGGGGTGAAACAAATGGCGTTTTAACATGAAAAACTAGATGCAGAAAATCGTCAGCAGATGTTACCTCCCACAGATATTACCTCCCTAATCATTCAGTTACATCCACGGTAAGCAGGACAAATGATCCTGCTACTGTACAGCCGTCCCCCAGCCAGCACCACCACCACCACCACCACCACCACCCTCTTACATCTTGTCACCATGCATCACAGCGCCTTCCCTCCCTGGGCCCTAGCTGTGACTTCTGGGTCCCCTGCAGGTCCTCCTGGCCCCCCTGTGGAGCTCCAGGTGACGGAGGTGACAGAAGCCACGGTGGCCCTCAGCTGGGGGCCCGGCCTGGACCACCACAGCCCCGTGCTCAGCTTCACCATCCAGGCCCGCACCACCTTCTCCCTGGGCTGGCAGGGGGTCACCACAGGTGGGCTGTTGTTGTTTTTGTGTTGTAGTCTCCCTAAGGTACAACAGAAGTAGATGAATGCCCAGAGGCTGGCTAATTAGCCCTAGATGTTTACAATGTTGTGTTTAGTTTGAGTGTATTCTCTGAGTGTATGATTGTTATTTTCTGAGCCTCATTGAAATTAAGTCACAACTTGGGAAAAATACCAGTAGGCCAAATATATTTTAGCATGGAAGGCCACTTAAGTGCACTTCAGTGATCCCATGTCTGTCATCTGTCTATCTATCCATCTATCCATCTAGCCATCTCTATCCATCCATTCATCTATCCATCTCTCTATCCATCCATTCATCCATCCATCTATCCATCTATCTATCCGTTTTATCTGTCTCTCTATGTGCCTGTCTGTTCTATTTATCTCTCTATCAGTCTCTGTCTAGCGTCGAAGGCCACTTAGGTGCACTTAAGTGACCAGTAGTTTGGAGGTTGTTGCATTAGATACAACTCTCTCTCTCTCTCTCTCTCTCTCTCTCTCTCTCTCTCTCTCTCTCTCTCTCTCTCTCTCTCTCTCTCTCTCTCTCTCTCTCTCTCTCTCTCTCTCTCTCTCTCTCTCTCTCTCTCTCTCTCTCTCTCTCTGCCCGGTGTACATGAAACACCACTAAATACCACCGCATCTCCAGCGGCCCTACATTAGATCTGAGGAAGCGTGTGCGTGGGTGAATATGTGTGTGGCTGCATGCGTGTGTGTGTGTGTGAGCGGGGCCCCTCCTGAAAGGTTGCTCAGCCCTGTGTGTGTGTCGTGTGTGTGTCTGTGTGTGTGTGTGTGTCGTGTGTGTGTGTGTGTGTCCTCTCCCAGTGCCCGAGGTGCTGGCGGGGAGGCAGCTGTCCGCCACCGTCACCGATCTGAGCCCCTGGGTGGAGTACGAGTTCAGAGTGCTGGCCGCCAACGCCATCGGCACCGGGGAGCCCAGCCAACCCTCCAGGAAGGTCCGCACCAAGGAGATGCGTACGTAAAGAGAAAAACACAAAAAAAGAAACGATCCCTAACGTGGAGCACACCGCTCGTGGGCCGATGCGTGACGAAATACGACCCCTAAAAAAAAGGTCGAATGCAGCGGTGATGCAAAGATGTATTAGTGAGGTTTTTTTTTTTGTGTGTGCGTTATTCACGGGCCATAAACCGGTCTGTTGGGTGGAAGGTGTGATCACGGTAGTATAACGTGTGTTTGTGTACGATCGTAATCTAGCACAGCGGAGGCTTTTCCTGATGAGTTCGATGCTGTTGACAATTTGAATAACAATGGTGGACGTAATGACGATGAGGATGATGATGGTATTTACTATTTGTGTTTACTATTTTCATTGTCTTTGGCGACAGCTTTGGCAATAAGCGGGGACTTGTTCCCATCGATTGCCGACAGCGTCGCCACCGACACCCAGTTCATGACATTCATAATACTGCAAATGCAAGGGTTTTCCATCCCCATTGTGTGACCTCACACGACGATAGATGGGGACTTAACAGACCTTTATTCACATGACGAAAATCCAGATTGCCACTTTAACGGACATTTACAGATTCACAGTGACTTCAGATACAGATGTCATGGAAGAATTCAGATGTCATGGAAGAAGGTAGAGGTTACACCTCGCGCTCAAGGAGTAGGTCAGGCGGTCTGCATCTGCGTCATCGGGGATCGAACCCAGTAATAAGCATGCAGACTAGGATCGTCCTTTCTAATGTTTTAATACGTGGTGTTCAGCCCCCAGGGTCACACCAGCCAGAGTGAACGGAGGTGGAGGAGGCCGTTCAGAGCTGGTCATCACATGGGAGGTAAGATGAAAACCCTTTCACATTAAAAGCGTTGCACTCACACAACATCAGAGCAGCAGCACTGTCGCACTTATAACATCAACCCGGTTTCCATTATGACAATTATAGCAATTCACAGCGTCGTTTAGAAACAGTTGAGGTGCCATTCAACAGCATTAAGTATATCGAGTTGTTTCGGGTTCGCGCTCTACAGTGTTACCTCGCATACTCTGCTGTCCTATGCTATCTCCATTCAGCAAAATGTGTGTTACCATCTGTGTAGCTAATGCTCCTCCCCTACCCTCACATTCTGGGTCACCTGTCCCCCCCCCCATCGTGTCTCTCCCAGCCCGTCTCCGAAGAGTTCCAGAGTGGACCGGGCTTCGGCTACGTGGTGGCCTTCCGGCCCCAGGGGGCCCAGGGCTGGATGCAAGCTGCCGTCACCTCCCCCGATGCCTCCAAATATATCTTCAAGAATGAGAGCATTCCTCCCTTCTCCCCGTACCAGGTCAAAGTAGGCGTGTACAACAACAAGGGAGAGGGTCCCTTCGGGCCGGTGACCACCATCTACTCGGCGGAGGAAGGTAACGTACGCTGGAGTCTATTATGACAATTTAAAGAGCAAGTACAAACAGGGATGGTTATTGTAGTATGGGGCGCCCTCTATGGGTTTAAATGTGTAAATGCGATTGCACTCCTGGCCACACCCTAAATAATAACACGAATAATAATGCCAGAGCAGGTATCACACAAGGGTTCCAGTGTGGACTTTTTTTCGAGAGGAACCAAATGAGTACATCTTAAAGTTATCAAGCGTTCAACTTTAGGCCCTTAATAGAGTTTACGGAGTGTTTCTGAGTCTTCATTTTTTGGTTAATCTCTCGTGGTTTACACAAATTAAAATGCAATCAGAAGTTGTTGGGGAGTTTTTCTTTTTTTAATTTCCCTACAGGGGACTTTATGTTAATTACAAAACCAACGTATTTCAAATTATACTTAAAAAAAAAATTATATTACATAACTTTCCCCAATTCCTAGAGAAAATGTTTTCATTTATTTCATTCAAGTCTTGCTTTGCATCTTGGGAGAAACCGGAGAAGCGCTAGCAGCTAGCGTGGGTAACACACTGCGTCCATGCTTGCCTCCTTCAGAGCCGAGCAGAGCTCCGGGGCGGGTGAGAGCGCGCAGCGTATCGGCCAGCGAGGTGGAGGTCTCCTGGAAGGCACTGGCCTGGAGCAACAGCCGCAGACGCATCCTGGGCTACGAGGTCCTGCCCACACACACACGCCAACACACACACACGCACGCACACACACATGTAAACATACACTCACACTCACACACACACAGACACACACATGCACACACACAGACACACACAGACACACGCATGCACACGCACACACACACACACACACACACACACACACACACACACACACACACACACACACACACACACACACACACATGCACACATACACATGCACACATACACATACATGCACACACACAGACACACATGCACACACACATACACAGAGCACACTGTTGTACCAACCGATAAGCAGAGACAGATGGATATATATGGAAAAGTAGAATTTATAGGTTATTAAAAAAAAAAGTAGCAATTTACTTTTTTGCTGTTGCAGTCTACCCTGTAATTATGTGTATGTGCTGTTGAACACAGGTACTGTACAGTACAGTGTGTGTGTGTGTGTGTGCGTGTGTGTGTGTGTGTGTGTGTGTGTGAGAGAGAGAGAAAGAGAGAGCATGTGCGTGCATACGCGAGTATCCAGGGGTATGTGATATGTTTTGGAGCCGTGGGCTTTTTCAAACATGGCAGCAAATCACATGCTTGCCTCAGGATCTGTGAGGTCTCCAAAGCTTATCCAAACAAGAGATTACCCCGGCCTTCTGCGACATTGCAATATCATCGCAGGGCCATATGTTCTGGTGTTGCTTGGTTTGTTTTATTAGTACTTCTATTCAAGTTAAACTCGGGAGTTATAACTACAGCATTGTTTGGTTATTTGTATTCATAAACCTGCTCAGGGTTTTATCTGTGGGATTCTGTGGATATTCGTCTCGGGAGGATAACCACGGCGTTGTCTATTTCCACGGCGCACACCCCCGCTCAGGGTTCGCGGGGGGGGGGGGGGGGGGGGGGGGGGGTCAGTCTGTGACAGCGTCTGCGCGGGCTACAACCTCTGTGTGTGTTTGCGTTGGTGTCTGTGTAATCAGCTGCGGTACAGGCAAGAGAAAGACAAACGGGACGCGGCCAGCGTGGTGCGCGCGGCGGGGAACGGGACCTCGGCGCTCATCAGCCACCTGGAGGGGGGCAGCACCTACTTCATCTCCCTGCGGGCCTACAACAGCGCCGGGTTCGGGCCCCCGAGCGCCGTCGTCAACGTCACCACCAAGAAACCCCGTGAGTCTGGGGAGCGGTTCGGGAGCAGCCGTGGGGGGGGGGGGTTGATTTGCCCGGGGGAGGGCGGGGCGCCCTGTTTGGTTTGCACTTTGTTGTTGTTGTTGGGTTTTTTATTGACTTTTTTTTATTTCACTTGATTTCTTGATTTCCTTTTTTTCTGGGGAGAGGACAGTTTCTTGATTTGTTTGGGGGGGAGGGGAGTTTCTTGATTTGTTTGGGGGGAGGAGAGTTTCTTGATTTTTGGTGGGAGACTTCCTTGATTTTCGTATTTTTTTTCATTCCGTTGAGTTTCTTCAACTCAAGTCCCACTTGAGTTAAACACTGTCAACATCCTATAATATTCCTTCATTTGTTCGCAGAATCTTTGCCGAAAATGTATGTATTCATGACGGTATCTAAATCATTTGGGTGTCCAATTATTCATCCAAGGATTACTGGTATTATTCCAGCATTATTAACATTCATTCGTATGTAAAAGATAACAGGGGAAGTTTAGTACACCGTTTCAAAGTAGTTTGAATTTATACCATGAACTTGTGTCCGCCTCTGCACTCTTTCACATTACGTACCAATCGGTGACGTTGGCAGAACTCAACTCGTCCAACCTATTCTTTGAAACCCACGAGAGCGAGAGAGCTGCACTCAGGCCTGTCACTGTAGTGGCCTAAATTCTTAACTCTTGGCTGCCATAACCGCATGACAGTATTCTTCACGTTTTTTGACAGTTTTGTCATGAATTATGGCAGAAACACGCCTGAAAAGAATAATTAAATAGATAATTAAATAGAAATTGTCAGGAATAGGCTAGATGGCCGTGAAAATTTGCTAGTAAGAAAAACGGTCTCTGTTCATTTTGGGGGGGTATTGTGTAAACAATTGGCATCTTTCCATGTCTATTATTTTCGCCACGCCTCCGAGACTCTTGCTCACTTCTCTAATCTCCCTGCCTAGTGCTCTCACAAACACAGACGCACACAAACACTTGTTCCCCACGCCCACACAAGTATGCTAGCACTCATTGCTAACTGTGCTAACAGTGGGATGATGAACTGATAATGAGAGTGGCCCTTCACGGCGAGTGAGCACTGGATGCTACTGTATATTGATTGGACTGTTGTTTCATTAATCTCTCTCTGTCTCTATCTCTCTGTATCTCTCTCTCTGTCTGTCTCTATCTCTGTCGCTCTGTCTCTGTGTAATTATCTCTATGTCTGTGCATCTCTCGCTCTGTCTCTGTGTATCTTTCTCTCTTTCTCTATATTTCCCTCTCTTTACATGCCTCCGTCTATTTATCAATCCATCTATCTATATGTACCAATATTTTTCTGTTTATCTATCTATTTTTTCTCTTATCTCAACCTCTGTGTGTGTCTCTCTCTCACTGTGTCTCTCTCTCACTCTCTATATATATGTTTCTCTCTCTCTCTCTCACACTCTCTATCTATATCTCTCTCTCTCTCTATATATATATGTCTCTCTCACTCTCTCTCTATATATATGTCTCTCTCTCTCTCTCTCTCTATCTCTCTCTCTCTCTCTCTCTCTCTCCTCTCTCTCTCTCTCTCTCTCTCTCTCTCTCTCTCTCTCTCTCTCTCTCTCTCTCTCTCTCTCTCTCCCTCTCTCCCTCTAGCCCCTAGCCAGGCTCCAGTCAAGATCATGTGGAACACGTCCAACTCCAAGGTTCTCCTCAGGTGGGACCAGGTCCACGCCTTGGAGAACGAATCCGAGGTGACCGGCTATAAGGTAAACCAATCGTCACGGTTTTTTATCCTCCCGCTCCCACTCGCTAGATCAGATTCCGGGGGTCTTTTGGCGTTATGCGACGTTGCGTTTCACCCATAGAGGGACATTTGAGTCCATAATTACATCGTATTCGACGTTGTTGTTTTCACAACTTTCTAACGCATTTAAGACTTGTTTTTCAACCGGGACCGATCCATAGCACTACTATGTAACCCACTTCATCACTTTTCATCTCAAGTAAGTTGTTTTAGGGTTTGCTAACCCCCTCCCCCACCTCCCCCGCTCTCCTTCAGTAGATCCATGATGAGTAGGCGTTTTTTTCTTTGTGGATGACAACGTTACAGGCACCCCGGGGAGAGCGAGAGCGCTGCTCTTGACGGGCTGTCAGTCGTCGTCGGCAACGCGGCTGACAGCCCCGATGACTTAGCGCTAGCACGCGAGACGCCTCTGTGCCTCGCACAGCGACAGAAGCGGGTGTGGCAACACGTGTACGCTGTATGTGTGTGTCGTCGCGGTAACTGAATTGACAGTTGGTGTACCTCTTTATTTTGCCTTGTACTGGCAAACCCCTAATGTGTTACCGGTCCAGTCACGAATGCGAAGAACTTGATATGCTAATGTTAGTACTACGGCTTGGTTCATTTCCATAGCATCGTAGCTTTAATTAGTTAACGGTTCAGATTGCGTCATGTGATTTATAACCCATCATTCCACCAAATTCATTTCCAGCTTGCCAACATGAATTAAAATCCTAATATACAACGCCGTAGACTGGAGTGAATTTGAATGTTTGCTCTCGTATAATTCTTAATGAGTGCTTTTGCACGGTATTTGCACTTGACATTCATTATTTTAATTCTGTCGCTTAGCATATCAGCCGTAGCATAGCATCTGATTCACGCCTTCAGTGTGGACCGTAAATATTCAAATCAGCTGTGGAATCGGAGGCTATTAGCATCTCAACCCTAGATACACAGCCCTGTGACAAAAACAACTCAATGGTTATTATTTTTCATTCGATGTTTCAAGAGTGTGAGGAGAATGACCGGTAAGTATGGAGGACATAGTAGAATATAACTATTTAAGATGATGTCTATGTTTACGACTATTTATTGATGCTTTTATCCAGAGTGGATTAAAATACATTTGAGATGTAATTTGGAGCAGGTTTGGGGGTTCGAACCCACAACCTTTCTGCGGGGACACCCTGAACAAGTTAATGCATTTTTATTGTCAAGTAGACAGAGAAACACAGGATTCAACTGAGCACTGAAATGCTTAAGACAAGGCACCAGTTACTACCAAACATTAAAATATAAAGCCTATACTCCTGTTAGCCCTAAGCAACATACCATGGAATCTAAACTAAGTAAAAAAGGTACACCATGGTACACCTATATACACAGCAATATAACTTATCATAATAATAATAATAATAATAATAATGATGGTGACAATGATAATAAAATAATAAAAATGCAAACATCAATACAATATCAGAGTAAGTATATTGGAATGATACTGTATATCCGTCATATAAAAAGCCAGTATGCCTGCAGTAGACAGAACCATATAGATATGATCTGGTATGCTCTTTGAGTATGCTACCCCTCAGACCCAGAACAACCAGCAGAAAGGCCTGCATCCCCCCTCCGGAGAGGAAGCCCAGTTGTGTTAAGAGACACTCCCCTGTTCCTCCAAGTCGCTACCACAGGCCTGGCAGAGCTCTATTCGCTCAGCAAGCCACCAGGCTTCCCACAGCGGTCTGACAGGCCAACATGGATGGCTTCAACAGCATTCTTACAAAGAAAAAAACCCAACAGGGGGGCAGACAGAATTTCTTGCCACCCGACGCGATGACTATCACGCTTCAGCCATAGGCAGCCATCCAAAGCCACGTACAGTGATTTATTTTGTACATGCATGTCATTAATGAGTTCCTTTTCTCAAGGATGCCTATAGGGGGGTTTCAATCATGGGATGTGATGTTCCATAAAATAGGTTGAAGCCCGCCAAAAAGGGGAAATAACCAAGCATGGTGACATGGGGTGAACCTACCAAGATGGCAGCTTGGAATGTGTGCAACATCTTGTGAAACTTGCATATAGGTAGACTGCAGACATTAGGGTTCGAACCAAGAACCTTTCAGTTAAGCCGCCAACACCCTAACCACTATCTTTCCCTGCCCAATAGCGATCTTCATTAGCCTGACATCGCCACCAATTCGCAAATGCGGTTCAGTCTGGAATTCAAGTATTTCCAACAGGCGTTATCACAGGCTCAGATCTAAATGACTCTTGACGCAATTGGAAAGACCTACAACCAATCAGAGCAAAGAAATGTGTGACACATCAGCGGCAGCCATCTTCGTTGTTTATTCAAAATGCCTCATCAGCGCTCCCATAGGGCGCTCCTCTGTACACTCATCATATCAAACCCGCCCCATATTAGATAAATGATTGTGATTGGCCCGTGCAGGGGGGGGGGGGGGGGGGGGGGGCAACATGAGCTCACAGATTCGTCCGGTTCCCAGGCTAGTTCTTCATAGCACTGGATAATAAAAAAAACCCTGCTTGCCGTAGGTGACGTACAGCCAGGACAAGCAAGGGGGGCGTCCCAGCGTGGTGGAGACCAACAGCACGTCTCTGGAGCTGTCGCTGCCCGTCAACCAGGACTACGTGATCCAGATCCAGCCCTTCAGCGAGGGAGGCGAGGGCAGCAGCAGCCGGCAGATCACCATCCCACGGATAACAGGTCAGGAGGGGGGCATGGGACACGCCATGCTGTTCTCTCTCTGATGTGTGTTATATATCATATATATATCATATATATATATATATATATATATATATATATATATATATATATATATATATATATATATATATATATATATATATATAGTTTTTTACTGTTTGGAAAGATAGTCACAGCAGTCAAAATAGATTTTATAGTAAAGAAATGTACTATGTATATTTTTTGGTATGCAACCCATATGGAAATATGTGCATATATTTTGATCATGGGATTGAACCTTTCTTATTTTGAGCGTATCCCTGCATTTTATTTCACCCCTGCCTTGAAGTTGAAGACAGATACACTGAAAAAAAAACTTTTTTGTATATGATTCAATACTGTTATTAAAATGTCTTTATATATGGTTATTTACTCTTTAGTGAGCCACCTAAGATTACGGTATATATGAGCTGTTGCACGAAGTAATACTGGCTTCCTTATCAAGGAATTATGATCATACTATTAATGCGTCCCTTCTGGATAAATCTAAATAAATGACAGCATTGTTATCATTCCAAATAAATGTTGAAACTGGCTCGCCAGAAATTCACAAATCTGTATTCCTGGCACTAGGATAATGTTTCAGTTGTTAAATGTGCACTTCAGACACAACAGCTTTTTTTTCCACACAACCGCCGTTTTCAATTGTTAGAAATTGATTCCACTACCAAAAGACACTGTGGTGCAACAGTGCCACCCATTGACACATTTGTGTACTTACAAACTTAAGTAAATATTTTCTGAAGCATTACCCTTTTCCACTTGAGAAAGTACAGATTCAAATGAAAACACAACACTTTGTTCTTACTTGTTCTATCTCATTTCGTATTACGTTCCCAGGTCCCATTGCCATGGGAACGGCCTGTCTGCCCTCCGCATCGCCCTTGGTTACCGTCTCTGGCCTCCTTTTCCTCCTCACAGCGAGGACAGCGCTATGACAACCGTCTCCACACCCCGAGAGAAACCCATGAGAAAGAGGTGGTGCTCAGATCCCCACCTCCACCCTTACCTCCACCCACCCACTCCCACCCCTCCGACCTCCACACCCCCACCCCCACCCCCACCCCCTCCCTCCCTCTCCCCTTCTCCTTTCCTAAATGGCACACTTTGAGGAGATCTCTCTCTCTCCCTTTCATTTTGTTCCCATAACCTTTATATATAAAAAAAACTGAAAGGGGAGATAGCGAAGGAGCCGTCTCTTTTTCTTTGTTAAAGCTTCTTTCATCGACGTATAAGGATGCCTACTCGACTGCGGTGTCTCTGAAGCGTTTCTTCTTCCCCCCCCACCTCTCCCCTCCCTCCCTCCCTCCCTCCCTCCCTCCCTCCCTCCCTCCCTCCCTCCCTCCCTCCCTCCATCCCTCCCCTCTCAACTGTACCTTGACACTAGTGGATATTCTCAAAGAAGGAAGCAGAAAAAAAAGAAAGAGAAAGATAAAAGATAAAAAGGTTTATTCTTCACAGCTGGCGCGGTGGATATCGGCCCCCCAGGAAGCAGCTTACGTGCGCTCCTCACCGGCTGAAGCACACGGGCGGGACGCACGTTGGCGCACGTGCGGCGGGGAAAATAAAAACACGCCGTTGGAAGACATTAAGCACATACGCTCCTCCGCTGACGTGGATGACTGTGTGGTGGTGGTGGTGGTGGGGGGGGGGGGGGGGGGTTTCGTTTACTCCCGCATAAGTGGACTTATGCGGGGAGAGACATAAAATGTGACGCTGCTCCCAAAGTCTGTCCTTCGGAGAGCGAGTTTGAGAGTCTTACGGGGGGCTCAGCGCTCTGTCTGGAGAAGAGGAGCCATCTCTGGCTGTGGCTGATCCCCGCGAGAGGAAGGTGTCACTTTATGACAAGGAGACCGTTCTCCGGAGGCCTTTGCATTCCAATGGCTGGATTCTGTTCGTGCTTTCCACGTGACACCCGCATTGCGTAGGAGAAGACGAGGAAGAGGAGGAGGAGGAGGAGGAGGAGGAGGAAGACGAGAAAAAAAAGAAAAAGAAAAAAAAGAGAGTGACAAACTTTTACCACGGAACTGTAGGGATCAACGTGACGTTGACTAGAACCAAAGGCGGTGCGGCCGACGTGGTTCGCTGCCACCCGATGTAACATTGTGATCCCACTGCAGCGCATTAGCATCCAACATGGCTTGCATTGTAAACCGGCAGTATGTTGTGTTCATCGATGTCCCCGACCTCCTGCCCCCCATTGTACCGTGACCAACACACACAATCATACACACACACACACAATCATACACACAATCATACACACACACACACAATCATATACACACACACACACACACACACAGACACACAATCATATACACACACACACAATCATATACACACACACAATCATACACACACACAAACACACTTTCATCTGTCTAATGTTTGTATGAAATCCTCAGGTCCCAAATAAGCCTTAAGTCTTTATGATTATTTTTTCCTTGTAATTCAAGTGAGATATCTATTTATTTGTTCCCCCTTTGCTCCATTTGCCCTCATTTGCCCCCCCCCCCCCCCCCCCCCCCCCCCCCCCCCCCCCCCATAATTTATCAACAAACCGGCTCGCCTGTTGTTTCAATTATTGTTCCGTTTTGGTCCATTGTTTCACATCAACAACATTGGGCTTTTGGTCTCAGAAAGGACGCGCCTTGCTTTTTCCTATTTGTCTTTTCATGATTGCATTGTAGTATGTGGCCGTGAACAGTGGTAACCTGTTTCTTTTCTAACATCGCTTCAACACGAACGTAGGGAGTGGCGTTTGACTGTCAACAGTTGTTTGGCATGAGTACCTCTATTGCTTTAGGGTGTTTGGATGATTCAACCTGCTTTTAATAAATACAATGTCATTTTCTCCTTATTTGCGTTTTTTGTGGGGCAAAGGAAAGATACTTAAAGCTATATGGAATGAAAACATGATACGATTTTCTTAGAGCACTGAGCTCTTGAATCTAGTTGTAACTTTCAAACTTTATTTTTAATTGTTCATTTTGATTTGATTAGGGTAATTGTCTGATTAGGTGGAGCAGAACTGAAGCGTCCAAGGGGAAAGATCCCCTGATTTTCTTTTTCATTTTTACATGAAATAATTTACATGAACTGCATCAAAAGAACAGCCAACCGGCTCCTGAGTCAACCGTCCGTTAACTAAAACAATACCAGTACGCATGAGTCCATTGGGAATTGTTTTTTAATGATTAAAAAAAAAGAAAATACTGCATTGCTCAGTCAATGTAAGGAACAACAACACATACTTTTTTTTTTTTTATATGAACACAGCACTCAAACCGTTAACCTTATAATCACATACAGCTCTTCTCCCTCATTCATCTTTCTGGATGTTAGAGGAACGCAAGTACACTGTACAGCAAACACACAGCATCAAGCAAATATGGGCGGGCGGGAAGGAAGGACCGTACACATTAGCGATGTTCAAAAGGTCAGCCAGAGGTCAACCAATCAGAGCGGTCGCTGTGCCGAAAAGTTCCAAAGTCAGTAGACAGTGATGCATTGTGGTCCAGTGGAATATTAGTTTTTGTTATCAGGAGAAATAGGAACTTTTTCTTGAGGTGCTGTTGTTCGATCCATTTCAAACCGAGGTCTACGTACTTTTATTTTTGTTGTTCGTTATTTTAGCCCCTTCACGGTGTCAAAGATCTGGCCCCACCTAGTGGCCATCAATACCATCGGCAAAAATGTTGTCATGCTTTCACAGTGCACCATTTCATATTTACAAGCCCAAGAATACATCACTTTTATTTTTTTTAATATATTTTCTATTCTTCAATTCTACGTACACGCATCAGCCAATCACCTTGAAAGGTCCGAAACCAAAGTATAAAACAGAGGTCTGCGGTTCAGAGACAGACAATGGAAGTTAGTTACACACCACACGTGCGGACGGTTTACGTAGGCCTACATCATAATTATTTTGACCTTTATCTAAGAAAAAAAATTATTTCTGTATCACTGTCGACCCATCCACTCTAAACTAATACACCAGAATTTTGCAAGAAGTCCGAGAAACTTGCGAAGAAAATGTTTTGCTAAATATTAATGTCAGTGTCATGTCAGTTTCTGATCTTTGTCAGTTTGGTGTAGTTTCCCCTTTTTTTGTGTAATATAAAGTAGGTCATACAAAAAAAAAACTTCGTACTTCACTATCAGCACATCACAAAGTTTGTGTCATTCTCCTAACATTCACGTATGCGAGACACACAGGAACCGTTACTGAAACGAAACATTTCCCTCTCGGTTGCCACTTGTCACACTACATGTTTTTGAGAAGGGGGATTTCACTGTACATTCGTCGTACGAGCAGTGCAGAACATTTCACAGGCTTACAATTCCTTAAAACAGTTTGGATTGCAGAAATAAGAGTGATGTGTACTCTACAGCGGCCTTACCTATGTTCGATGATGTGTAGGTTTCCAGGTTTCTTTTCCTGGTATAGCCCAATGATCAGTGTGAAAATAACCAATGGCTGACGCTTATCATAATGGAAAAACAGAAAAGAAGAATGGAAATAAGCAGTAACTAAATGGAGGGGTATAAAAAAGTGGGACTGCATTGGGAATAGCAAAACATAATTACTTTTCTGTCTCTCTATTATGCTTATGATTAAGCTGCACAAACAACGCGTATAGGCTACAATATTTTGTAGAAGCCTAATTTCTCCATGTGCCTACTTGGAAGTTTGGCTTCAAAGTAGTTAGTCCTTTCGTTTGAAACGTCCAATATCACATCGTCGTGTAAGCTATTACTTCTTCTTGTTCCAGAGTGTTTCAAATTGAGTCTACAAGTACCTACAAGTAACTATCATGCAAACATTTTAAATACTATAATTTCACTAGTGGAGTACAATCATTTGGAGCCTATACCCCCTTACTAAACATCGGGCTGAATAGGATCATATATTAATCTCATCTTAAACAATATCCAAAGAAGAGGGAAAATATGTCATTAAAAAGAATGTTCTAAAATAGCGACATGCGACGATATTGTCGTGACATGAACACATATGCTGTCATATTGAGTCCATGTGTAGGGTCCATGAAGACAGCTCTCTCCCAAGTCTTACCAGTTGTTGACATAGAATTCTGACATCTATTCTGTGTTAACTGCTTTATGGCCTTCTATTTCAGCAATGCAGGACAAATGAAGCTTTTATCAAAACATTGTGGTCAGTGCATTGTCAAACTCTGCCATGTGTGCCAGATAGGATTAGCGCCACTAGAGGGCACTCTTACGGCAACTTGAGCTCTCTGCTTGCAGCATCCCCTAGCGAGTCTCCTGAAGAATGACACCCAGTTCGTCCATTTGTTTGTCTAAGCAAATATGAAAACGAAGGCTAGAAATCCGTTTGTCCCTGACTTAACCCTGTTTTTTCCACACACATGCTACAGCACTGTACCTATAATCCAATGTATAATAGTACTCCTTTACAAAGTGAGGAAGTTTACATAGGCAGGCATAATTCCTGTTGATTTCAGTCCAGATTTTCAGTAGTACAGTATCTCAAAAATACAAATGTCTAAGGAATGAGAAGGGGGTGATTTCCTTAATGACATTGTCAATAGGATGATGCATACATGTATGACATTGCCAGATTTCTGCCAGATTTAAATATTGTCTGTTTAAATATCAACAGTGATATTTTCCCCCACTTAAGAGGGTAATCGTAGAAGATCCTGGACAGCTTGGTAGGCTGTTAAGCTATCATTTAGCTATCATCCACAAAGTATTTCCAGATGTTAGCAAATCTAGTGTCAAATTGTCAGCCAATTATAGACTTTGGTACAATTATCTCAAATGAAGTACATCTGCTCAACCACTCTTCTGAGAATACTCAATAATCTCCCAGGCGCAGTAGTGAATATAAATAATGATAACAAAAAATACTGAAAGTAAGTTACATGATCGTGGTTTACATGTTAATATAAATTAAAAATCAATACTAGTCCTGCCACACATGGCCAATTGTGTGTGTGTGTGTGTGTGTGTGTGTGTGTGTGTGTGTGTGTGTGTGTGTGTGTGTGTGTGTTTTTGTGTGTGTTTCTGTTTCTGCGTGTGTCCCCATTAAAACCACCACAGGATATCTCAGGATTCGGACGGGTGGTAATTTCAGGCTGTGGCCACTAGCACTGCTGATCCTGTGGAGGGCGCCCTTGCTAGCGGAAATCAACACTGCAGATGAGAAACACAAAGAAGAGCAGGTGAATCAGAGCATCTCAACATGACACATGAGGTAATGCCCAATGTCCCCAATGTAAACATAGCGCTCTTACCTTAGATGTTCTGTGTTTTTCCTCACTGGATGACTCCGTTTCCCTGACAACGATCGCCTTGGTGACGAGCATGTCGGGATGCTGTTGCTTTGCTTCTTGGATCGCGATCGCCAAGGCCTGCAACACAAGAGGACCAGACACCGCAGAATAGCACTCCAGTCCTTCAACTGGGTTCAAACCTCTGGAGAAATGGTCACGTACAACACAACAACATGCAGTGCACATCCCAAGCAGCCTAAAGTACAAGCAATAATAATAACAGTAAATAATAACACCAATATCAAGTCTCACCTGCTCCTGGTCCACGTCATCGTCCCCGGTGATGATGATCCGTTTCTCAATCCTGGTCTCTGAGTAGCCTCCCTTCACCGTCTGGAAGCATGTAAACACACACGCACACGCACGCACACACACACACACACACACACACACACACACACACACGCACACACTCAGACACGTCGCTACCGCTGAGAGGAACCGCTCGTACTCTCACACTACTGCCGCTACTTGTTGCTGGGTCAATACATCCACGAAGGAACACATCAATCTGTCCGAGGTTTGCACCGAGACTCCCACCTTGGTAACCTGAGTGGTGGCGGAGGTGACGTTCTCCGTGAACAGGATGGGAGAGCCCGATGTTTCCCTTCCCAGACTGCCCATGTGCACCTGCACGACGACACAGTGAGGTAGCCGTTAGCGCGTTAGCATAGCGCCATGGATGAAGGGTCAGAGAAACACGATGCACGCCGTGGCAACGGTGTCGGATGAAAATATTTTTGAATACTGCTAATGGACACACATGGACAGTGTTTGTACTGAACAGTATATCATCTTATTTTATTTGTCTGATGCTATGATGATGTCACACAGTATCTAGGCCAGACACACATTCAAGACAAGTCTCTCTCTCTCTCTCTCTCTCTCTCTCTCTCTCTCTCTCTCTCTCTCTCTCTCTCTCCTCTCTCTCTCTCTCTCTCTCTCTCTCTCTCTCTCTCTCTCTCTCTCTCTCTCTCTCTCTCTCTCTCTCTCTCTCTCTCTCTCTCTCTCTCTCTCTCTCTCTCTCTCTCAGATTGAGAGAAAAATGTAAGGCCTGTGTGTGTGTGTACGTGTGTGTGTGTGTACACTCACAGGGGAAATACTCTCTCTTGTAGAATAAGGAGCCTCTCCCAAGCTACAGAGACCGTGATCCTGAAACACACACTTTCGTTTTAGCAAACATCTACCTTCAGACACATACCACTAAGGAGCAGGTAGGGGTTAGACATCTTCCTCCAGGAAGCCTACAGGTATACTGTGGATTCGGGGGGTTGGAGCTCAGAATCCAAGACCTCAACCACCTAACTATCTACTTCTTAGAATTAAGTTTGCTGTACTTTCGGTGAAACGCTTAGTTTACCTGATCCGTGAACTCGACAATGGTCGTGGTGACCTCCGACCCGTTGGGCTGGGTCTCGGTCCGTACGTCCGTCTTCCTCATTGTGGGCGGAGCCATGACATCACTGGCTTCCCTGCTCAGCGCTGTGGGGGCGGGCCCGCGACCCATGTCTCTGTGTGATTGGTCTCTGTCCATCGATGATGACACAGGCACCGACCTCTTTGGCTTTTTGGGTACAACGGGCTGAGGGAAACCAGGAAGAAAACAAGACATGTAAATCATTAGAAACCGTATCACAAACACCTCTAGCCTGCAACAAGGAGTAGCGCCACAGCACCCACTCTGTTTTATACATAAATTACATCTGAAAGAACACTAATTGTGCAGGTATCCTGGCAACAGTGCTGCAGAGCTCCACTTATCCGGCACAAGAAATAAAAAATCCATCCATCCGCCCATTCCCTTAACCCTCTCATCCCCCCTGATTAGGATCTGAAGGAGGGGAATTGGACGCCAGTGCATTCCAGGATCACTTCCAGAAAGACATTTTGTGACTTTAACCATCGCAGCCTTCAAGCGGACACCAGACGGCAGCCAACGAGGAACCCCAAGGGAACACATGCAAAGCCCATGCACACAGGAGCCAAGACACAGAGCAACGAACAAAGGTCTTCCGAGATGCACGATGCTCCCCGCCCTTAACAACAACCAAAAAACAGACCTTAAAAGGCTGCAACACAACCGAGTTGATCGGGTCCAACCCCTACACACTACCTGTCCATCGTGTCGCTTGACCTCGGCTCGCATCTGTGGAGTCGGGGCGGGGGGGTGCTTGGCTGCGGGGGGGCTGCTGGAGACGGGGGCCGGGACCACACACTCCTGCGGTGGATGCTGCGTCTGATGCTGTGGTTGGGGTGGAGGCTGCTGCTGCTGCTGCAGCTGCTGTTGTGGCGGGTGGTGCTGTTGTGGCGGGTGGTGCTGCAGCTGCTGCTGGTACTGCTGCTGGTGCTGGAAGAGGTCGATGCCCATGCGCAGCCCGCCGTCGGGGGACAGGTCGCGCTCGCCCAGCTCCGTCATGCCCCGGGAGAACTCCTCCATGCCGGTGTGCAGGTCCATGAGCACGGTGAAGTCCACCTCCGCCTCCAGCGAGGAGGTGGAGCTCACCGTGATGCTGGAGCACTTGCGCTCGATGCCCAGGTGCGTCTCCTTCAGGTAGAGCGACTCGTGGTCCGGGTCGTCCTCCGAGGCCGAGCCCAGACGGCGTTCCCACGGCTCCCGCTGGGGAAAACCGCAAAAAAAAAAAAGGGGGGCGGGAAGGAGAGGAGAGTGACGTTCCCGTTATAGACGCCAGTTATTTATTTTTCTTAACTAAATGATTTCAAAACGTTTGCTTGTATTACTATGTATGTCAATTGTGGCACTCATTGCACTCCTAGCCATCCCTGGAAGGAGGGATCACCCACTCTGCGTTCCTTCTCAAGATTTCGTCCTTGCTAATTAAGGGAGTTTTTTTCTTGCCCTCTGGGGGGCTAGGGTTAGGGGGGTGTCATAAATATATGGCCCGTTAAGCCCTTTGAGACTGTAGCTGTGATTAAGGGCTATACACATTTAATTGAACGTTCAATAAAAGGTATGTTGATGATTGTGGGAGAACACAACCTAAACACTACCCCGGCTTGCAAGAGAACATTGATTTTACTGAAGGAGTGAGTAAAGAGTTGACCGAAGAGGAAATAGATCATTGTTTACGCAATCTCAGCAAACCACACTGAGACCCCAAGAGTTTTCTTGATATACATCCTGATATTTTCCATATATACGTCTCCTTTCTCGTTGAGGAAAGGATACGTGTATCAGGGAAAATCTAATTTGTGTGTTGCTGGTCTGCATGGGATATGTATCCATGGAGGAGGGAAATGTAATTCAAGGTAACAATGCGCCAGAGAGCCTGTTGTTGTTAGCGAGCTGCTGACTCACTGAAGCTTCCTTGAACGGCTCCTCCTGGATGGCAGGAGTGGGAGGTGTCTCCTGCAGAGGGAAACAAAAGTTGGGCGATAAATATACACACACAGGGTGGACACAAACACACACACACACACACACAAGCACACACACACACACACACACACACACACACACACACACACACACTGGGTGACACAGCGTGAACAGCAATACTTGAACATATGGAATATTTTCTATTCAGCAAAAACAGAACGTCCAGGAAGTCCAAACAAAGATTAGTGTTTATCATCTTTTCCAACTCACCAAATAGTAGTCTGTTTGTATAATTGTATCGGCTAAAATTAAAAAATTAAATAAATCTTTAAAGGACAATCCCGGTCTGGGTGCTCAAACCATCGTAGCCATCGCTCCTGGGTTCACTAAAACAGCCTACTAATATAATAGTGAAAATGACCAAATGACTACCTTGTACTACTCTGCCGGAGAGCATTTAGCGTGCGCGCGCCTGCCACAAAGGTAAACAATGGCAATATGGCACCTGGGCCTTTTTTCGTCAACATAACAGTGAATCGCCAGTTATCTACGAAGTCATGTATAACGCTCTTATCACAAAGCGCTAAATGCTATGTTGCTATTGTTAGCATTCGTGGCAGGTGCTCGCAGGCCAAATGCTTTCCGGCGGAATCGGCAATGTTGACAAATGATATTAGTAAGCGATGTTTGAGTGAAGCCAGGAGAGGCGGTGACGATGGTTTGATCACCAGGGATTGTCTGTTAAGCTTTTCAGGGAATTCATATTTTTCAATAGCTGACTTAATTGCACAGCTGTCATTTTCCCTTTTATGACAAGTTGCCAAACTGGTGCCAGAAAAAGCTATTAATCAGTGGCATGCACATTGTATGCATTTTCAAGGCAATGGTTAAAAGTGCAATGGTTATGCCATGCACTGGGAGGTTAAATTGAATCAACAAGACAAACTCAGAGCCATCGGTATTCATATTCACAAGGACGGCACATGAATACATAAGTCCTGAGCTATTTTAGCTCATCGGCTTTCTACTGAATGCGAGGAGCGCAGAGGAGGCAAGGTTGAACATTTGGATTCAAATGTCCTTCAACACTCTTCCAACAGATTTACATTTCGTAAGAAAAACACTCCCAGAGAAACGATGGTCGAAGGATGTTACTCATTGCATCACCTTGGGTCTGTGAGAAATACAGGCTCGCGTACAAAGGAAAGGTGTTAACGTGACAAGTTAAAAGGAGAAACCCTACACCAACATCAAACAGCAGCAACAGCATAACCTCTGGGGAAACACGGTTTGTATCTCAATGCTTCTGATTGGTTGAAATTGAGCCAGGGTGACGGCAATTGACATGCACGCTGTGGCAACTGTTGCATCACCTGGCACCTGTTGCGTCTGGTAGGCTACTGTGTGATGCTATTCCTGTTGTTTGATGTTAGCGTACGCTTGCTCTCAGAGGGGAGGGGTAGGAGAGACGCCCGAAGCTTAAGCAATGAGGACTTTCCTTAAAGGGTACCAGGGCTCTGAAGAGACCAAGCAGGTGTTAGGCTTTGCAGGGAGGAAGGAAAGAAGGGAGAGCGATACTCTCCCATGCCCATGGACTAGGTTGTTCAATGAAGCAATGCAAGGATAGTGAGATAGTGTGTGTTTTTGGCCCTTTCATACAAAGCCACATAAATGCAGAATGATGTGTAATTATAAAGATATATGTTTTCATTTGAAATGGTAAAAAATAAAAAATATAAATAAAGTTTTCTGCGCCATCGCCTCAAGCGCATGCAGTGCGTTCATTTCCCATGATCAGATAAATAGCTTAGGAGTCGGGTGGGGGTGTTTTAGTTTAGCTTAGTTTTACCGCTTGCTTCCTCTTGGTGGCGTCTTGGCCGGGGTTGCGGTGGGCGTGGCTGACGACGTGGCCGCCCTCCACGCTGTTGGGTCCGCTGCGGCCGCCCGTGTCCCTGGACCACTGGCTCTTCAGGGGAAGGCTCAGAGGCGGCGTGGTCTGGGCGGCCGACGCCGCCGGGCTACAGGCGAGGTTCATCTCCGTCTCCTGGAACCACGTGCCTTGGGTGCCACCCGGGTATTGACCCGGTGAACCCACGATGCCGTCCCGGTCCCCGCTGCCGTGCGCCATTTGGGGCAAGGCCGGCGTTTTCGACGCGCACGGCGTCGGATGACGGCGGGGGTCCTGCAGCGCGGGCGTCACCGCTTGGCCGCGGCGCTCGGCGCCGCCGCGTCTGGTCGGCTTGACGACCTCCCGCCCGTGATGCGCCCCCGCAACCTCATCCCCGCGCTGCTCCGTGGAGTCACAAGAGCCCTGCGGCGACCTCCACGCCACTCCGGCCGGACCGAGGACGCACGCGTCCGCCTGGGCAGGCCGTGTCCGGGAGTCCCCTCTGCTCAAGGACTTCTTGGATCTCTGGGGCTTGAGAGGAATCTTCCTGGTGACTCCCGTCTCCGAGCTCGCGGGCTTGCCGCGTTCTTTGGCCCCCTCGGGGCTCGGCTCGGGGGACGGCTGCCAGGCCTCACACCGCTCTCTCTCCGCTTCGAACCTGCGCCCTCGGGGCCCCGGGGGGGCCTCAGGCGCAGCATCAAAGTTCCCCGGCGTTTCCTGGCGGGCGTCGCACTGGAAGTAACACCGCTGGAGCTCGGCGCTCTGCGCTGCGGCCCCGTCTGCAGCGGGTGAACCGGATCCGTTTTGATGTCGAGCGCCGTTCTTTGTGTACGAGGTTCTACGCGAGCGGCCGCCACCACCACCACGCTCCGTTCCCTCAAACCCAGCGCTGGCCGGTTCTTTTTCAGCATCGGAAGACGAAGACCCATCGCCCCTCGTGCGCAGACAATCCCAACTTACTATGGTATTGTCCATCTTCCCATTTTGACCGTCCACGGGCTGTGTGACATTCCAGGATGTGAGCGCAAAGATTTCTCTGTGCATAGTGGAATCATTGTGTTGCAGTGTATAGTTTGTGTTATTCTGTTCCCCCTTTGAATACATATCCACTGGCGCTTCATAAACATCTTGCGTGTCAATCATTTTGGCATCATCAGTGGCCTATGTTGACATAAAGTAGACAGTTGCATTAGGCTAGATATATATTTTATCCTTTCTGTTTTATGAGCCATACTGGGTACCCTTTCCTCTGTGTTTTATATCCCTGCTATGTTCTTTATCCATTCTGGCTTCGAGGCTCAATCCAAGTGCACCGAAACATGCATCATTTTGAGTAAACCTTTTGTTAAGTCGATTCAGTGAATGCAATGCGTTGGATGTCCCTTTTCAAGGATTTGTGTCGCATGCTTTATGTATTCTTGACTTATAAAAGCTCTCCTTTGACCGGTCAAACATTTCCCATACAACGAAAACACAGGTTGTTGCTCAAAGGCGGGAAAGGAAAGTGTAAACACTACGGTTAAGTGCAATGCAGATCCCCGACCTCACCTGTTTCCTCTCGGGGGTTCCTCCGGGGGGGGTGGTGGTGGAGGAGAGGCGTTTCTCCCTCTGGCTGAGCTTGCTGTTGGGCTGTCTCAGAGCCCTCTTCAGCTCGTTGATGCTCGCCTGGTGCTTCTGGAGAACGTCCTCTGGCTTGTCCAGGAACTGCTGCGGCCGCACAGGAGGGCAGGACAACAGACGACACGACAGCATGTTCAGTGAGTAGAACTGTCCCGCACACTGACACGGCCCCAATTGGAACAATTAAAAGGCCCCCCCCCCCTATGCTGGGATGGACGATTCAAATTCATGTCCTTTGATGTTTTTGCTTCCATGCACTGAATGTATGCCCTTTGAGACTGTACCTGTGGTTAAGGGCTATACAAATAAAATTGATTTGAATTGAATTGAATTCAACACTTGTGTTGTGCTTGTTGATTTATGTCCCTGGGCTCTGCCACGAAGGAAAATACCACAGCTGATGGTTCTACACTGAAAAGCGAGAAGGGGTGTTGGCAGCTCAATCTTCCGGTTAATAGTGAAATGCGACGTCGAGTGCAGGAGCGAGTGCAGGAGAGTGGGTGTTCGTCTTGAAATCCCTTTCACACGGAGGACATGAATTGCGGTGAATAATGTCGCGGGCAACCCTGGATCTGATTCATGCTATCGTAGCGCAGAAGAGGAAGACAATCAATGGCTTTACACAGCGAAGAGGCGGGGGGGACGGGACGACAATGAAGAGCTGGAGAACGATTGGCTTCAGACATAGGCCTCATTATAATCAAACCAACTCCTGTCTGCATTGTTTTTCATCTGCGCTCCAGTTCAGAACAACTTTGACATGAAGGGATCCGCAAGACGTCTGTCTCCCTGTGCTGACTCAGACGTGTGTGAGAGGGGAATTGAGAGTCACATCAAGGGGACGCTATTCCCCAAGGTGCAGTGAGGCGTCAGGAACCCATTAGTCACACTGACAGCATGTTAATGAAGTGCTGACCGTTCTCTTTTTTTTATATAATTGCTTTGATTGTTTATTGTCGAAGGGCTTATCTGTAAGTGGTGCGACGGCCCAGTGGATTGAAGATTATTATTTTATGGTTTTATTAAACTCTGCCGTGACAAGCATGTCACCACCTTGGGAAAACGTTGCTTGTAGGAGAGAGATTACCCTGTAGTCTGAACCATTTGTGACTGGACGTTTTTGTATATCAGACTATAAATTACTTATAACAGACTTTAGTATTAAATAATATGACGGACCATATCTGACTTCAAAAGGTTACAATGTTTGACGAGACGAGAATGTTTGTCTATGGCACAATGTCTCATCTAAAAATAAATGTGCGGATGAGTGTCACTTCTTTGTTTGTCATCAATAGTGAGTCATAACCATGAAGGACCATGGAACAACATTACATAACAGAGAGAGAGACAGAGAGACAGAGAGACAGAGAGACAGAAAGACAGAAAGACAGAGAGAGAGAAAAAGAAATCAGTACCTCCTGTTTGGGCCGTGTGGTGGCCAGATTCTTGAGATGATGCAGTTTGTGGATGAGGTGGTGGTGGTGTTGGAAGGACAAGATGTATAATGGGGAGGGGGAGGGGGAGGGGGAGGGGGAGAAGGGTTACAGAGGAGTGCAGAGACAAAGAGGTAAACAATGCTGCAGGTGAGTAAAAAATGCAATGTGGCCAAGATGGACAGACAAACAGACAAGACTGAGAAAAGACAGTGGGACCGTAAACAGTAATAACTCGCTAGTTGGAAATATATTTCAAATGGCACCTCTCTCAGCCTGCCAGTTATTGGAGCCATTGTTAAACTGGACATAAATGAGCAGAAATGCATGGAGAAAGAGATTCTACTTGTATTATATTATAATAATGTGTCCGTTCATCTCATCGAGGCAGATACATGGAGGCTGGTAAATGTATCGAAAAAACAACAACAACATCATGAAGATATCAACGGGTTCATAAATATTCGTCGGATGAGAGTGGGATGTGCGGTAAACCGCTCACGCCATATTTATATTTACCAGATCAATTAGGGGGCTGATGGATCCAGGGAACTGGTAATCTGGGATAACGTCTATGAATTTTACATCTTACCCAGTGTTTCAGTAGCATCTGCTTAATACCCTGGATAATGAGGTGCACAAAGGACCAGTGTAGCACATAAAGATGGACACACTTCATTGATCGCCGAGAGCAAACTGTTTTCTTTGCAGTCCAACTCCTGCATGTACCTTAATTTGATGTCGTTGATTTAATTTGATTTTAGTTCTTTAATGCCGTTATGTGTTTACGTATTTACTTGTGAAACACGGAAATGACTGAAAGGTTTGTAATAGTTCACAAGACGGACCTTCAGTAGAAAAGTGGTGAAATATCCTTCTGTTTCTAACACAGGGATTGCATGAGTTTCGCTTTTCTGTTGCTTTACCGTGAGCCGTCCAAAATGGGCTATTTTTCTTCGGACGAGAAAAATATGAAACTAATCCTCTGTAAAAAAATAGAAATCTGCACACCATGCTGAGCACACACACACAGAAGCACACAAACACGCACACACACAACAATGCAGGAGACACAACAACAAGCAACCACAGCCAAGACCACACACAGACAGATCAACACTGCCGTCCCAGGTGGGCGGGGGGTAAAGTACCCCAGGCGGGTGGGGTAAAGTACCTCTGGCTTTTGGTCTGCGGGTGAGCTTGCTTCCTCACCCTACCAACCCCCGGGGAACGAGGGGGGGGGGGGGGGGGGGGGGGGGGTGGAGAGGTGCAAGGAGAAAAGAACAAGAGAGAGAAGCACGTGGTTAGTTTGTTAGTTAAGCATGGTTTGAAAAGAGGAGGTACTGTTAGAGCAGTGGAGGAACCCCAAAAAATACAAATAAACATGAAGTCCAAACACTGTGGAGTTAAGGAGGTGAAGGAGGACAGGCTTTGAGGTTTGAGGCAATAGGCAGGGAAGGGAGGGCTGCTGGCTTAGTGCTGCAGGGAAGGAGGAGAGAGGGACCATGGGGGGGGGGGGGGGGGGGGGGGGGGGGGTACAAGTTACTCTCTCAAATGAATAAAAGATGGGCAGATAGTTCGGATGGATTAAAGATTTAGAGGTGTTTGGTCAATAGTTCATGAGGAGTTGTTCAGGCTCACCGTGGTGTTTCATGATTTTGTGGAACGACTGACTTAGAAAGTTCATATTTCAATGTCACATCATTTCCACTATGCTGTATATTCATTTCTCCAAGGGCCCATTACAAAAAAGGTAACAGGCTTTTATTCAGGCAGAATATGGGAGATTAATAATGTGTTCAGAACGACAGAATGTGTTCAGAACGACTGAATGTGTTCAGAACGACAGAATGTGTTCAGAACGACTGAATGTGTTCAGAACGACTGAATGTGTTCAGAACGACTGAATGTGTTCAGAACGACTGAATGTGTTCAGAACGACTGAATGTGTTCAGAACGACAGAATGTGTTCAGAACGACTGAATGTGTTCAGAACGACAGAATGTGTTCAGAACGACTGAATGTGTTCAGAACGATCTATTCAAATGAAGCCCTCATCGTGCGACGGCTTTCCCGTAGGGTCCTCATCTTGTACCTTGTACTCCAGGGACCTGTTGGCTTGTGGACCCCCATCCATGTCCCCAGGGGACTCCAGTGCCTGAGTCTGGTACTGGTACTGCTGCTCCTGGTCTCCGTACTTCTCCTGGGGGTCCTGGTAGTGGTACTGGTCATGGTCCAGGTCCAGACTGCCCTCTTGGTCCAGGTCCTCCCTGGACATGAACTGGGTGCGATCACTGGAGCTCCGCTGGGACAGCTGGTCCATGCTGTCACCCAGAGCAGAGGCTGAGGAGGAAGAGGAGGAGGAGAAGGAGGAACCACATAATATAATTCTCAAATATTGTATCCCCATTAAGAACTTTAATAACGTTCATTACCAAAAGTGCAGTATACGACTGAGAAATTACATTAAACTCAGTGAGGACGGGAGGATATTTTATAAGATGCAAATTGCTCAAGAAATATCCCAATGGAATGTTAAATAAACCTATTAAATACATTATATCGATATATTTGCATAATGGACCCGTGTTGACTAGCTGACTGATTGATTGATTCTCTGTGCGCCCACTTTGATCCGAAATGACTCAGAAGTTCTTTGGTGCCATGTTCTGTGCATACAATTATCTGTTTTAGTCATATTCATACTAAGATGTGGTGTTAGCCATAAATAAAAATGTAATTTTAAATCATAGTAATCAGAAAAATCTACATATTTCAAAAAGTACTAGAATAAAACTGCTGGAATTAGGACTATATTTAGAAATATTCATATATTCATGTATATATATATTCATTTATTCATATATATATATATATATATATATATATATATATTCACTTTGCAGATGTTTTTATCCAATGGTTAATAACATTCTTTAAAGGAGCAGGTACGGGTTAGGCTCAGGGATGTCTACAAACATTTGGGGTTTCAAACCCCCAACCTTCACTCTGGGAGTCAAACAGCCCCCCCGTCCCACCCACCTCCGTCCAGGCTGCGGGGCAGCTGGTATCTCTTGCTGACGGAGCGGTCGAACTGCGGCGCGGGCCGGTCGATCAGGGCGCTGGCCTGCCTGGTCTGGGCCTGGGTCCGCCCGCTGTACCGGAACTTTGAGCCAATCACCAGGAAGCCCTTTGGGGGCGGCTCGGGAGACACCAGCCTGCACAGGAAGTGGCACGTCAAAAAAGACACGTTTTTACATTCTCACACAAGCTATACTACGTCCTGCCTACGAGGTGCGTTCTTAGTAGTGCATCCTTTTCTTACTCTCCATAATGGGTGGGAAGCACCAATAGCGGCGCTTGATACGAAATCCACTTGGCGAAGGGAAGAGGTGCTATTAGCATTCCCCTCGCGTTAGCTTCGTATAATCACTGTCACCGCAAGGTCAGCTGGGGTGTGCCAAGACGTCGTTGCGTTTTGTGCGCCGCAGTGAAGCATGCAAGGTGTCGGGCGCGCCCATTGGTGTGTGCGTGTGTGTGTGTGTGTGTGTGTGTGTGTGTGTGTGTGTGTGTGTGTCTTCTGAATGGTCCCATGTCCTACCTGAAGAAGGTGTGGTTCTCAATGCAGACCTTCCACAAGCGCTTGGAGGCCCTATGGTGGGGCAGCTTGAAGCCTATGGTGCTCTCAAACTGTTCGTACTGGGTGGGGGGGAGGTGTGGTGGTGGAGGGGTGGAGGAAAGAAGTGGAGGTGGTGGGACATGGGGCGATGAATTAGAATGGGGGGGTGGAGGTGAGGGAGTGCAGGGTTGGATGGAGGGGGGGGGGGGGGGAGGGGTGAGAGTGCAAACGCAGTTGGAAGTGAGTCGGGTTTGCACGGTTTGGAAAAATAGTGTTCACGTTCATGTTTCTTCTGTTGTTGCGCTACTTCATTACGCTTTCCACCCCTGGCTGACTCCCTTGAACTGCAACATATCAGCATTCACTGCGTCACAAATCCAATGATCCGAAACAGCTTCGCAATCAACGGGCTGATATGAAACCAGCAACGCAATTGGTTCATTTCTTGTTCGTGCCTTCTCATTCTCTCTCTTTCTTCCTTTTTTTTTCTTTTTCTCTCCTCCCACATTTCTATTGATCCTTCTTTGGTCCCTTCTTTCTTTCTTGTCTCATTTCTTTCGTCACAGCGCGATCATAAGTACAGCTCTCCAGTGAACACAACTGCCTTAACATTTGCTATTACCATGGCAGTACGATGCTACGCTGGCCGCGAGCCGTACCCACTGTTAACGGCGGAAGATGAAGGCTAGAAATACGGCAGCAATATCAAACCGCTTTATCCGGAGAGAGCCAGCGCTCCTGTGATAAGGACACGTCTCTCACGCTTTCGAGACGGCGCGGCGGTAATGGCAACTCGCTTTGTCCGGAAGAACAGAGAGCTGACAATTACTCTCCTCGTTAACAATGGAAACCTGCGTGGCAGTCAGCCAGGCGCTTTCAGCCATCACTAAAGACACGTCAAACTTGTCAGGAAACTAACTTTGATACGTCGATCGCCGGCATATGTCATGAGCCGAATAGTTAAACTTCAACGACGGTATGACCAAATATAAAAGGGGGGTGGGGGGTGGGGGGGTCACAATCATACTTGCTTCATTACCTTTGTTTGTGTTTTGGCAGAGCGAATGTCAGAAGCCTTCGATTGTTGTGAAATTGCGTTTCCAACCTTTCGGACTGAAGCTCTGTCTATCGATATAAACGAGCCCGAGGAGGTTGTGAGGCCGCAACACACATCTCAGCTCACCTCTCCCGGGCGTATCTTGATGTAGAAGTTGCTGCGCTTGTAGGAGATCTTCAGGATCTTGGGCCAGGCGAAGCGGTTGATCCTCAGCCGGTCTCGATAGATGAGCAGGCCGTTCGCACTCACCCCCAGCATGATGTCAATGCCCTCCGAGTCCTTTTGAACACGAGCATCAAACGCATGCGTCAGAGTGTACTTCAGTGCTTTAGATGTGTACTTTCGATTTGTACTGGGACGAATGCTGATGCATAGACCCATTATACAATGTTTCTGGTGCGTTGCATTGTAGTATTTGTAGCTTATGCTAATTTGTAACCCCCCGTCCCTAGACTGATTAATTTTTTCAGAATCCTAAAATACACACAGTTTGATATTTAGTTCGATTTTTAGTTTGAATTGAAGTTAAACTGCTTTTGCTCGTTAGGCTAATGTCTGTCCATTATGGGACCCAATGCACTCCTAACCAGCCATGGAAGGAGGGATCCCTTTTACTGCATGTCTTCTAAAAGTTTCCTTCTTGATAATTATGGGACCTTTTCCTTGCTCTTCAGGGGGCTTAGGTTAGGAGGGTGACATAAACATGGCCTATGAAGCTCTTTGAGACGGTGAGTGTGACACAAATAAAATGGACTTCACGATCAATAGAAAATGGCATGGACTTCTGCCAACGGGTAAGAACGCAGGGTTTGACCAGCTGTATCTCTGCACCTTGGCATGATGGAGGTCAACGCCGTACATAGAGAGTTTCTTGGCGTTCTCCAGGAAGTTCATCTCAGCCTCCGCTGGGCTCATGCCCCTGAAAAAGGCACAAACATCCCATAATGTCTCTCGTTAGTCGCAAGCAAAGCATCCCGTCACCGCTCTTAGCATCTTGCAAAGCTGCATCTGAGCATGTTATTTAATCTTACTGCTATTTACTAGTCATTTGGCAGAAGCTTTTAATCCAAAACAACTTCAGCTCAGCGATGTGAACAAGTAGAGGATGGACATTGTGGATCACAGCCAGTACCTTCCAGCTGGGAGCTAAACCCCCTAACCACTCACCTACCCTGCCCCCTAAACACCAGGGGGTATCCAGACTCCAAACATTGCTTTACAATCTTCAACGTGCTTAAAGATGCAGGTGAGCATGTCACATCCTATCAAGCTGCGTTCTGCGACGAAGCCAATGAACCCGTCCTTCACGTTGAGAATGCATCTACGGAGTGTCCTTCTTCCAGCGTATTAAAACTCTGGTCAGGTACTGCCATTGTGTATCAAGCATCGCATCCCCAGGATGGCCAAGATAGGGCATCTGTCCTCCTCACTATGAGAGGCGTTCATTTATTATACACACGTATTATAATAATATATGGTATGATATATGGCATATTATATGCATAAATATATCATGGTGATGTATGGTGGACGATTGTATCCAATCGTCTTACAATACTGTAGTACACATTGATTTCTTTCTTCATGGCCGCAGTGTGATTGCTTGATTGCTGTGTGCACTATTAAATGCACCATTGTACACCAAATTATTCGATGGTTCAGCTTCAACAATAAAAAGATTAGAAACCTGCCAGAACTCGTTTTTTTTTTATTTTCTTGAATACAGAATGCAATGCACTACGTCGAGCTGGGACTATAATGCAGCATAATAATACAAACAAATATTCCCATGCATCTGTTCCGGTTTCGGAAAACCAGGTCATGCGGCGCTCATAATGTCTGCACCCACATCGTCGTTTTGGATGAAAGCATTTTCACAAAAACGCGCGAACGTAAAGAAAATCCCAACAATCCCAGCAACACAAGACCCACACGACGCCACCACGTGCCCATCGCCCTCGCACCTGTAGTTGCGGTGTAACTCCATCACCCTCTCCTCCAGCTCCCGCGTCTGGTTGGGGGCGAAGCGGAAGTCGCTGACGTAGTCGGGGCCGTGCTCGTCCGCCTCGTAGTCCCCCAGCTCCGCCTGCACGGTGTAGGAGCCCAGCAGGGCGTGGGTGACGAAGGAGCAGGGGAGACGCCCGGACAGGATGTCGTCCCTCAGCTGCAGACACAGGTAGTACCTGGACATGCAACCCAGGACACAGGAGAGGGGGTGGGGGGGTGGTGGGGGGGGGGTTTACCTGTTGGCTTGGTGTGCAATAACAAGGAGGCTGTCGTGTGTGATGGATTGCTTGGCCGCCCTTTCAGCGATGTCTTCCTCTGGTGGAGGTTACCCTGCCTTGTGTGTTTCATTGTTCTTATTGTGCATGTGAAAGAAAACAACACTTTGTAAACTTTGTCTTTGAAAAGGGGCTCTACAAATAAAAGTTTGAATCCGAAATTGTGAATTTAATGAACGTAATTAAGGAGTGATTTCGTTTTGTGTGGCTCATTTTGCTGTCGCTAATTTGTTTAATAGTCAAGCTTCGGTGGTCCAAGAGCAGTAAATCATCGTATACAGTTTTTTAACAATTAAATTATTGAACTAATGACAGTCATAAAATATGAATGCGGTTAAATCACGGTTTTTAATGACCTACCGAGTGATGTCTTCAATGAGAATGGATGGATCCGCTGGGTAGAACTTCACTGAGAATCCCAGCCTCCAGGACCCAACTGTGGGCCAACAAAACACACACATTTAGGACAGTTAAAATATCAAACAATGTGTGTGTGTGTGTGTAGGCAAGCAACAGACTGTGTGTGTGTGTGTGTGTGTGTGTGTGTGTGTGTGTGAGTTTATGTCTGTGTATGTAGGACACTATGTATGTGTGAGTTTTTGTGATTTATTGTCTGTTTGTCTGTGGGTGTGGATGTATGCAAGAGGGACTGTATTTGTGTGTGTGTATGTGCGTGTGTGTGTGTGTATATATGTACGTGCATACGTGTGTGTGCATTGCTGCACCACTTACCCCGAAGTTGTTTCTTAATCTCTTTGGAGGGATCCAGCCAGTTCTGACCGAGGACATAGAGCAAAAACACACCTGAGCCAAGCCATCCCCAGCCTCTCTCTTCACAGTCCCTTTCAGTCCTCATCCCCCCCCCCCCCCCCCCCCCCCCCCCCCCCCCCCCCCCCCCCCCACCCCCCACCATACCCGGCTCCACTCCAGAGCCAAGTGTATTCACACCACAGTGGACAGAGGGGTCGCATCCCCTTCCATACGAAGAGCCTTATTATCCCAGGCTTAAATGCAGGACCGTTCCCCCTGCTATCTTAGACTCCTACTGGCACCTCGGTACGCAGTAGTCAGCATGCAAAACATCTCGTGTAATAAAACAGCTCTATCTTTCTCCTAATCCTCATGAAAAGGTTACGAGCCCGCGGCGCCACGCTCGCTCTGTTTAAAAGCACAGGCAGTGGTTTTATTACTGTGGCTGTATCTTAGGGTGACAGGCGAAGACTTGCGCTAATCTTTAACGGTAGCGTGATATCTGAAAGTACCTCACAAAAGGGAGTTGGGGCCAACTCAAATAAATTCAGGAATAGCTGTAGGCTTTCCGCCAGAGTTGTAAATTTCCAGAGAACTCGCGAGACATTGATATTCTTGTCGGAGTCTTCATACTTCTATGGAATAGTTAATCCCTGTCCCAAATGCATTTGACCATAAATGGCAAAGTGGCAGATTAGCATATGTATTAAGCATTAAGCGCATTAGGTGTTAATTATTCGAATACCGCAAGGAAATGTATAGCATAATTGATCGATTGTGACTTGCAAGTACTCTAAAGTAACTGCTGAATTAGTTGAAGTTTAATTTACTTTCTAGCTGCATTTCCAGCTTTAGCTTCATAGCTAGAAATTAACTTGTGAAATTAACATTGTTACCTAAAATGACTTGTAGGTGTGTGTGTGTGTGTGTGTGTGCATGCAAGCATGTTTGTGTATGCATGTTTGAGTGTATCTACGTGTGCCAGTGTGTATGTGTGTGTGTGCCCGTGTGTGTGTGTGTGCATATGTGCATATTTTCCTGTGTGTGTACGCGTGCGCCAAAGTATCTACGTGTGCCAGTGTGTACATATGTGCGCGTGTGTGTGTGTGTGTGTGTGCGTGTCTGTGTGTCACCTTGGTGTTGTCTGTATCCTGGTACATCAGGCCAAAGTAGTCCCTCTCCAGAAGGTTCAGATGACCACACACCATGTCCAGCAGCGTCTGGCCCTTGGCAAACTTCTGTCTCACACACACACACACACACACACACAGTAGGTTGGCAGGTGTCAGGTTTCAGTGTATCACATACTATTAAAATCCCAGCGATCAAGAAACAGCAAGAGGAAGTAACAGTAACAGTTCTTAGTCATCAAGATGTGATTCTTCATTTTGTTGAGTTGTCCGTGTCTGTTCGAGACAACCTTGAAGCCAAATCACATCCACGGTGGTTGTACTGTTGACACTGAAACCCCATTTAGTTGTATTTTCTTGGACCTGCATCATCAGATCCCCATTAGCTGTCATGAACACACACACCCTAGTCCCTCTCCCACACCATACTGAAGCCTTCCCCATGCAGAGGCCTACCCTGTATTATACCTATATATTATTTTAACTATATTTTACTATGGCTTACTGCCCATTTAATATGTTATGCATCTTCAAATATCAGAGCATATTACATTCAATATCATGAAATCATTATCCAGACAGCAAACGGGTGCATCCGGTCCGCAGTTGAATTGGTTAAGCTATCTCTGTAGCAGAAGGAATTTCACAAGCATTCACAACCCTGCTGTTTAACAGACCACACCTTGTTTCAGTCTAGCCTGCTAGGACTCAGATATGGGAGCTCTGTGGGCTATTACTGTGGCCCTGGCCCTGGCACACACACACACACACACACACACACACACACACACACACACACACACACACACACACACACACACACACACACACACACACACACATCTCCAAGGGAAACCTGGCTCCTGCCGTGACAAACCAACCAAGCAGCTGTTACCATGGAAACAGAAGTAATAGTCTCTCCTTCTCCCTCCCTCTCTCTCTCCATCCCTCTCTCCATCCCCATCCCTCCCTCCCTCCCTCCCTCCCTCCCTCCCTCCCTCCCTCCCTCCCTCCCTCCCTGTTGGGCAATGCTGCTACATTCAGCTCTTTCTCAACAGTGGGGTACGTCAATGCCCTGGTAATGTTCATGAAAGGCTAATGCAGTGATGGGTAAACACCGGGCAGACCCCTTCCTTTCATCTGACTGAGAGCAGGCTTGTTGTTGTGGCGGGGCTAACGTTCCAGAGCGGCCAGAGTCAAACGGCTGATTAACTGGCACGCCTCTGCTGAGAGTTGCGGGTTGTTTTCTTCGAAAGAGAACCTGGTGGCTTTCCAGCATGTCTTAAGAGCAGCGTTTCTTAAGCCCACAGCACATGGCCGTGTCGGGTCGGACACAAAATAGTATTTTTTTATTTTTATTTTTGTGGAGCTTTTGTGGTCCACGTCTGTCCCGGACAACCTTGGAGCTAAATCAATCCCGTCCGGGGTGGTTGTAATGGGGACTTTCCTTCATCACCAGATCAACACCACTAGCTGGGATGAACACACGCCCTAAGCCCAAAGCACACCGCCGTGTATGGACAGACTTACAATAATGTTTTCATGTGTTCCCATCCGAAAGAGACCTGAGTCCTATCCAAAGCGAGCGGATAAATGCAGCCCTGCTGCATTCGCGCTCGCCGTGCTTCACGCCGTGGAAACTAATACGACTGTATTCCTTTAGTGGGTCGCGCTACAAATAGGAAGCGAAGTCCGCCCCGGTTTGGGCTTTAAACGATGGGTTCGGGGCCCAAAATGGGTCGCGGTCCAGTTGGAGGCGGCCAGTCGCAGCCTGGACAACACAACAGGACACGCAGGAAACTCTGAGCACACCAGAATTGAAAAAGGATCGTTTCCGGAGTGTGCGGTTAGGTTAGGAAATTCGTCTTTTGGTTCCCGAGAAAGTGGAACACACAAACAATGGAGGTAGGTCCCAAGCTTGACACCAGATTGTCGGGGGCTTGTTGATGACATTGAGTTGTGAGACCCAGTTGGCTCCAATCACTTTAGCACCACGCCAAGAGCTGTCGGCAGAATGGGCAGATTGGGTTAGCAACTATCTGGCGTAGCTAAATCCTCGAAAGCTGCCCTTTTCTCATGTCTAGCTTCACAATATCTCACAATATCTCACATGAACGAGCATTACCTCTCATTACCACACAGTAGCTCCCATTACCTCATATTACCTAGTATTATATTACCTTGGATGACCTCATATTGCATTACCTGACATGACAACACATATCATTAAGTCACATGACCTCATATAACATGGCACATTACCTCATATTACATCACATGACCCCCTATGAATCAACATGATCTCATCTTACCCCACTTGAACATGGTCAGTGATGTGTGTGTGTGTGTGTGTGTGTGTGTGTGTGTGTGTGTGTGTGTGTGTGTGTGTGTGTGTGTGTGTGTGTGTGTGTGTGTGTGTGTGTGTGTGTGTGTGTGTGTGTGTGTTAGGGGAGGAACGGTTCACAAAATTCCCGGTTCGGTTCATGTCACGGTTCTGGGTTCGGTACGGTGTGTATTTTGGTAAAGCAGGGGATGACACAAGTGCCTATAAAAAAAGTATATATATATATATATATATATGAAACATTAGCAGAACAAGTTAGTCTTGAGCCCTGCCGGGACAGCGACTGAGACATCATCTGAGACCGAGAGGTTTCACTGAATACCGTAATCACAGCGTGGGACCTTTTTCGAACCGAATGTACCTAACAATACATACATGATTTCTTACTCCAACGGTTCCATCCCTAGTGCGCGCGTGTGTGTGTGTGTGTGTGCGCGTGTGCGCGTGCGTTTGCGCGTGCGTGTGCGCGTGTGTGCGTGTGTGTGTGTGTGTATGTGTGCGTATGTGTGTGAGTGTCAGTAGAATCCTACTGACGTTCATTTCAACATTGAAATGAATCAAAGTGAGTGATGCACCCTTGCCTAGGCAACACTTGCGCTGAACACCTGGCGAAGCGGCGTGACTGATGGGGGCCCCGGGCTACTCTCGCCGGGGGACGAGAGCGCATGAACAAAAAGCAGCCACTTGCAGAGTGTGGCCACGACGTACGTGGTGGGCGCGAAGCACCGCGGCTCTAAACACAGCGACGGTAGCCCCGGGTGCCAATCATCGGTTGAGGTAAATGCGATGAATCAAGACGAGACGTGTAGCCGACGGCGGCCTCGCCGCGCCAACAGATCCAGGAGCGTGCAGGAATGATCCTGCGTTGGGTAGACGGTGGACGGCATCGCCACACTGCTATCAGTCCGCAGTGTGGAAACCACGGTCAGACGGAGTTCAAGCGGTTACGATGTGAGAACAACAAAGGACCTCTGATGTGTTTTTTTTCTTTTTAACATAAAATCAACTGAATACGCCTGTTTCAAGACTCCCGTCATCCTGGGTCACAGGGGGAACATGAAAGCATTGATGGTTATTTCGACGCTTTCTTCATGTAGAGGCAAATTGTCGTGAGTGTATCTGTCCATATTGTTTCAAGATTGTGTGTGTGCTTGTATCCATCTGAAATGACTGCAAGGTTGTTTGCGTGAGTCTGTGTGTGTGTGTGTGTGTGTGTGTGTTGTGCCCTGTTGTAAAGTTCTCACATTAACGGTAATGCTTGAGGTTAGAGACAGGGCAATGTTTTATGCACCATTCTCCATCGAAATCCATAAATTCAACACCCAGAGATTGATAGATGGTAAACATGCCAACTACTTTGTTTTCACTGCAACATAAGGGCACAGTCAATATTGAGATATCATCTATTTAAAGAGATACCTGTGTGGTGTATCCTGTTAATGAAATACACCTACTGGGGTTGTCTTCTTAAGCTCCCTAGCCTTCGCCACCATCTCCCCTCCATCCTTCCTTCCATCCTTCCTTCCTTGCCGCCTTACTTCCTTCATTCCACTCCATTCCCTCCCCAGCCCTGGGCGGGGAGCAGCCGTACGTCAACTGTATGGATTACCCATTAAACTGGTCAATACCTGTGATGTGACCCCGGGCACAGAGCTCCAGGCTACGCCTGCCTGTGCGTGCCTGTATACGTGCACGGGCAAAAACGTGTTTATGTGAATACCCCTGCTCCCATTCTCCCCCGCCCGCCTCAGCACATTTTACCTGGGAGGTCGCCAGGTTGGCGGTTAACCATAAAACAAAGAGGAGGCCGGTGATGATGGTAGTGGGTGGGGGGGGGTGGGGGGGGTGGGGGGGGGGTGCGGTCCACCAAGGAGATCATTCCCGTCACAGTCCATCGGCGTGGCCCACAGCAGCCAGCATGCTGAAGGGGCGGTTGACGTTAGTGTGATCTATGACATGGTTGCGGTTCCCTCCTAGGTCCTCCTAGCCAAAGAGGAAGCACTCGGAAACCACCACAGTCCCAGCCCCCCTCCCCCCCCCCCCCCCCCCCCCCCCCACTCCTACCCCTATGGCTCTCTGCTCGAGAGGAAGTGAGTATCCATCTTTGGTTGAAGAGAATCAAATCGATCCAAAGGGAGGGGGAGGGGTCATAGGTTGTACGTTACATGATCGAACGGAAGTCGTTCAACAGCAACATCTTTTGATTTCTGCAGACACCTCCACGGCTCAGTCCCCCGCCTGCTGCATCACCTCAACCTACCCTACCTCCCAACCCCCCCCTCCCCCGTTGCCCCGTTGCCCCGCTCTCCTCCTCTCACCCCCCCCCCCCTTCTGTGCGGGAATCGTCCCAAACAACGGCCCAGCACTGCTATCCCTGAGTCAGTAGACGCTAGAGATGTTAGCGTGGTAGCACGTTAGCCCGTTGGCGCGTCACCGTGTTAGCGGCACGGGACGCTGAGCAGTCCTGCTGAGTCAAGCGCTGTTCTAAGTCAAACGTTTGCATCGTTCCCGAGAGGGGAAAATGTTTTCTAAGAATGGATTTTCCTTTTCCGGTACCAGAGCCGCCCCCCTGCTGAGTTGACATATGCATTCTGAACGCGTGTGATCAAATAGTGACACCTCCTCAAAAAAAAAAAGCCAGCAATGAATGACTAGGCCTATTCGTATGTAATTAAATAGTCATTTAATTACATATTGCTAATCAAGAAGAGTAATTAAATTTTAATGAATGCTGGGGTTATTTATTTAAATGAATTTGCAACAGCAGATAAATTAAACTCAACTGTAATAATGTAACAATGAGCCTGTCCTGACCAGAATTGCCATGTTTGTTCCACATAATAAAATGAAAAGCTGTGATTTTGACTGACTGAGTGAGTTAATCGTTTGGTTTGACTCTGCGTGTCTGAAGCAGCCACAGCTTCACACAGCCAGTGTGGAGTTTAGCAATGGGCGGGGGGGGGGGGGGGGGGGGGGGGGGGCGATGTCACGTGACGGCCGGCCTTGTAAACGCGGAGCAAATAATGACTGAAAACAAGGCGTACCTCCACGCCCGTCTCGTACTGGGAGCCGTCCAGGAGGTTGACCTTCACCGGGACGGTCTTGGGCCTCTTGGAGCTCTTCTGGGGGGACTTGGAGGCCTTGCTGGGGGTCTGGTCCGAGCTGTCGTCCAAATCCCCGTAGTCCTCTGAACCCTGCAGGACGACATCCCCACTGTGAGAAGGGACGGCTCCCAGCGTGTCCCCCACCCCTCCTCATCAGCGGACCACCACGCTCTTACTCCATCATCAAGAAATAGTTCAGCATCATCGATGGACGTGAGCGGCCATCAAATGGAAGCATGCATGGCGTTGCCTGGAGATGCTAAGATGGTAAGGCTCTGACCTAGCTTAGAGTGGGAGCGTTCTCCATGCATATCAAACAGCAACCCCCCCCCCCCCCCGCTCCTCGCCCTTATCTGAGTGATGGAGGGGCTGGTGAGACATGATTTACAGCTGCCGCCGGTTCCGCAGCGCTCTCACCTGATTGGCTCTTCTGGCGTCACCCTCCATCGCACTCTTCATTTCACCCACCGAGGGCTTCTCGGTTGTCATAGAAATGGCTTGCGATCCTGCAAGGGAAAACACACAGGCGGGCACGCTGAGCGAACACATCCACAATTGTCTTGTGTTTCCCACAGAGCCACCTAGAATATAAGGTCTCGTCCGCGGCTTAAGATCGCCGAAAGCGAAAATCATTCATGAGGGGAAACGTTTGACTTTTCTTATTTACTTCACACTTCTTTACATTAGGGATTCAGGAACACTGCCGACTTTTTAGAGCACTCATTCTTAGTCTAATGAATACCTGATGTCACACTTGATTGCATATGAAAAACACACAGTGCTGCTGTATCTGTCATTATTATCTGCCAGTTTCTTTGTGTTTCAACTCATTTGCATTTCCAAATCGGTGGTCGATGCGATGCACAAAGAGGCAAAGACGGAAGAAAGGGAAGAGAGGGGGGACACTGTGGGAGAGTAAAGGAAAGGGAGTGCGATAGAGAGGGAGGTTGTGGGTGAGGGAGAGAGAGAAAGGGAGGTTGTGGGAGAGAGAGAGGGAGGTTGTGGGTGCGGGAGAGAGAAATGGGGGGAGAGAGAGAGGTTGTGTGTGAGGGAGAGAGAGAAAGGAAGAGAGAGGGAGGTTGTGGGTGCAGGAGAGAGCGAGGTTGTGTGTGCGGGCAAGAGAGAGAGAAACAGAGAAGGTAAAGAAAGACAGCGAGGCTATCTCAGTAAGAGAAGCAGTGAGTCGTGGAGATTGTAGTCTCCCATGGGAGCAGTGCAGGCTCGCTCTCTCCCTCGTTCTCCCTCTCTCTCCCACTCTCCCCCTGGCAAGGAGAGGAGATCGCGTGAATTACATCAGCCAGAAAAAAGCCCTGCAGGTGCACACACACACACACACACACAGACAGACAGACAGACAGACAGACAGACAGACAGACAGAGCTGGGACAGTCAGTACCTCCTGAGAGAGAGAGAGAGAGAGAGAGAGAGAGAGAGAGAGAGAGAGAGAGAGAGAAAATGAGGTAAGGAGGAAGAGTCAAAGAGAGAGAGAGAGAGAGACAGAGAGGTAGGTTGGTAGGTGTTGGAGAGAGATGGAGAGAGAGAGAGATGGGGAGACTGCGGGAAAGAAAGAGTGAGGTGGTGGGAGAGACAGGGAGACAGGCTGGAAGGTCGAGAGAGAGAAATGAACGGTATGTGGTGAGGTTAGAAAGAGGTTGAAATAAGAAATAGAGGAAAGGTCAAAAGGAGACACAAGATCTACAGATACGAGCCTATAATTGTCCTGAGTAAGATGCATTGGGTGAAGTAACGGATGACGATGGTCCTTTGAAGGTGACCACTGCAAGCACAGCCTGTCTCCCCCCCCCCCCCCCCCCCCCCCCCCCCCCCCCCCCCCCCCCCCCCCCCCCCCGCCTGAATGCCTGGCAGTACGCATTTAAATGGCATGGGGGGGAATTAGATGGCCCTCTTCCAGGATAAAGGCTGGGGTCAGTCAGTCTGGTTTTATTATCAACAGAGAACACTGGATGACAGGAGCGCGGCTCTTCTTCCTGAGCCACATAATGTTATCCAGCTATCCTGGTTTATTCCCCTCTTCTCTTGTGCCCCATGCTGTCTGTCATAAATCAAAGCCTTGCCAAAGGGGGACTTGCCCTGGACTCCTCCCCAGGATAACACTGTTCCAGACTGGGCCGTTGAGGGGAGGGCGAGGCTACTCCCGAGCTAGCCCCGCCCTTTTAAACTCCCGCCATTTTTGTTGATGCACAAAGGACACGAGTTCACTGTATCACCTTTGAGAATTAACTAAGTGTAATGTACTATACATTTATTCAAACGAGAGACATCTATTAAGGAGATATTGCAGTGGGCTTGGGAAGTTTAGGGTTTTACTCAAATTATATTTTGACTCAGAACGTGAGACTCCTCACTCAGGTCTGATTCATTCCCTTGGAGACTCTTCATTGACTGCAACGTATTTCTAGAAACCATAAATACAGCCAGAGGTGGATCATTTTGAGGGATTTCCGAAAAGCATATATATTTCTGCAATATTGTTGTTCTTAGCAGTAGTTTGTGTTTTTTATGCAATGAAGGTGTGAAGAAAACACACACATGCAAATACAGTTAGCGTATTAGGATCCCTTGCGTTACATTAACATCTCTCCATTTTCACATCACATAAAGTGACGGTTTTGCCGGCCATAACACTGCATACCGTTACCACTTTTTTTAGTTGTAAATACATGCCATTAGGTGGACAGCTTTCATCCAACCGTCTTACAATACTGTGAGTGCCCACATTAGCATCATGGGTAATAGTCCATCTAGACAGGGCCATTACAAAATATCCTCCAATTGCCAATCATATGAACATTTTAAATGTTATCATGAAACCACTGCCCCTGATATTAGCTTATTCAAATGTAGATCTTTGCTGATGGGCATTAATAATCCTGTGACCAGCTAAACAGACCCCGATGAAAGAACAGGGCCAGATGGCCGTCACCTGTTCAGGAGAGGGACATCAGAGCTCTGTTCCACACCAACGTGCACGTGCCTCACGTCATCCACCTCCTAGTTGGGATTGATCCAAAGACGCCACCGAGTGCTATCCTCCACCTGCCCTCCGTACGCATGGTCGCCTGTGTCTAGATTCAGTTATAAACGTATTGGGGTGAAGGTGTTTATCTCCAAACCACTAAAGGTACTCGCTTTGTATCTCAATGTCGGCAATATCACGCAGGCATCCTTGAGCGCGATGCCTACCTGCTCCTTCATGACATGTGTCTGAATTCACTGTGAGTCGCTTTGGATGACCGGGACAAAATAGTAAATAGCAAATCAATCAGCAGAGTATACTTCCTGGGATCACGCTGGGATATTCCATATAGAAATGTCGCAGGATTCTAGTTGTTTACAGGTTTTCGTCAACACTTTATGACGAAAAACCCTGGAAAAACTGCAACTTCAACAAACGATCTTCGACTAAATCCCGAAAATCCCTTCCGAAACAGTGCGTGGGATTACAAGAAACGCAAGACGTAGGCTGGGAAACAATTTGTCTTAATGCGGTCCCACGGCGGCCGATAATGTATTTGCAAGCCACTCATGGATGTTGCAATGTGATAGTCAGCCATGCAGAAGGCTCAATCAAACCCCCCAGCCTTCCTCACCACCCCCCCCCCCCCCCCCCCCCCCCCCCCCCCCCCCCCCCCCCCCCCCCCCCCCCCCCCATCCAGCTGGCAGACAGGGCTGCCTCGTAGGACAGCCCTGGAGGCTGTATGGGAGACAGTGCCTCTCGCCCCTACCTTCCTTGAGGTTGTACTCGGTTTATAATCCTCCACCATCAAAGAGGGATAAACTACCGTGGTCCCCTCATCCTTATAAGCCATGCGGTGTCAACAGCGTTAAAGGGGTGGGTGTGGGCTGTTCTTGGGAGGCATTATCAATTAATTAAGGGCTTTTATTGCTTTCGAGCGACTGTAGTAGACGTAATATTACCCCTGTCTTACTGGATTAAGGTTACATCGGTGGCTAGTGAACACACCAAACACCATAACTGCGTTACATTGAGTATTACTGTGTGACTGGGTTATATAACTGTGTTCTACTGAGTCATGAGTCAAACTTCCACGGTTTTCTAAATTGGTTGAGAGGATGTCAAACTTTAAGCAGCGGATTTACGTAAATGCATAACAGACCAATGCAGATATGAAGCTCTCTGTCAAAAACAAGGTTCTCCCACCTCGCCTTGTTTAAACAAGTATTCTGAATCTGTGGCATGCAAACAGGCTGTGCATACAGATTATAGTCCTTCTTTTTTGTCTGGGTTTGGGTTAAAGAGAGAAATTGATGAACATTCTCTCCCTACTCTCTATACTTTATACTCTATACTCTGGAATGAATTCAGTCAATGCGATCCAAGCAAAATCTTTGCCTTTGCTTCTCCGTGTGTTATCTAATTGGAGTCAGACTCGCCCATATGGTAGTCATCATAAGGCAGCAGTTGTCTGAAGGCACTGTGAATCCACAGACACACTTTAGAGGAATGTAAATAGCCATGTTTACATCCCTGTTGCAGGCTCGTCTGCTCAAACAAATGTTTACAGACGGATAAGGGCACATCTTTGTTTCCTGTTTTCGGAGGAGGGGGTTCGGTTGCACTGTTGCGTTGATTGTGGTCACCGTGCACACCTCATCATTCGTCTGAGGAAGGGGACGGGGACGGGGGTCTCCAGATCAGCACCTGTTCAGAACCAGCTCATCATAGCATCGGTCTGGACTCGAGCTCCGCATTAAAACATTCTTCACAGGCATGTGGTGTCTGGGCCTTTAGTACTGGAAGAGCCAATTATTGTTTCTTTGGTCTGTTTTTCCAAAGCAAAGATGCTAGTTCCCGTTCGTGCGCTGAGCTGTCGGTCGTGATTCTGCGCCATCGCGACCGTTCAATACATTTGAACCGATAAATGCTTTTTTATTGTATTATAAATAATTATATAATCATTTTTATGATATGATATGACAATGATAACGACATTTTTCCGAAAATCTTTCTTGGCATCCCCATGGGGGCCACATTGGAGCGGCTAAGGAGCCGCGGGTTCCGGGCCCCCTGGTCTAGCTTAACCCATGTACCGGGGTTACCGGTACGATTCCCAATGGAGACGCGCATGCTAAGGAATGCACACACTGCACTCACCCTAGTATAATACGTTTTGGACGTGCGCGTCCACCACATGGCATACACACAGTATAAATCAGATTGATCAGCCTCAAGAAAAAGTGTAAGGCTACACAAAATGCTAGTTGACGGAATTCAAGTAAAATCTAATCAATCCCGGACTCCACCAATTAATAATGTGTCATTAGGGTGGATTCAACAACCGGCGGGTAAGCCGTCGCAGTGAACCGCCCAGTGTGTTGCTGTTTGGCTTTTCATCAACGCCGTCTCCGCAGGCCTCATAAATCTGTAAGACCAGAACACGGCTCGGAGGGGAACGGGTCTCCACTTAGCTAAGTATGTCCGTTCAACTCCATCCATCTCCTTTAACAGCTTCTCTCCGTATTCAGATCGCCATGGAAACCCCGGCACAGTCACTGTTGGACGCAGGAGCTGTCGGTACCGCCACGACTTTATGCCATAATAGTACGAAGCATAAATGTCACAATTTTTTTTTTTTTTTAAAGTACTTAAGCAACAACAGGTGCGAGTGACTCGTTTGGTCAAATGGACCCCCCATTGGTGCACACTGCATAACAGCATCGTTAGATAGAGTGAGATGAAGTGCGATGTAAATCCACTTCATTGGACATTATGGAACTTGTAGATATATGAATAGATTGGCAGCAGACCAGGCAGCAATCAAAAACAGAGGCGCGAGACTCATGATTTACAGATCTGCAACCGGCACTGATATCAGTGCATCCCTATCAATAAATCCACACACACTCTATTCAACTAAAAGGTCTCCCACAGCAGTTAGACCTTGGCACAGACAACCCTGCTGTGCTTGTGTGTGTGTGTGTGTGTGTGTGTGTGTGTGTGTGTGTGTGTGTGTGTGTGTGTGTGTGTGTGTATGTATGTATGTGTGTGTGTGTGTGTGTGTGTGTGTGTGTGGCATTTTACATTGTTACAGAATATTGACTCAGCTGTATTCTCAGATGTGTGTGTGTGTGTGTGTGTGTGTGTGTGTGTGTGTGTGTGCGTGTGCGTGTGCGTGTGTCTCAAAGTTGTGATTTACGTTTAACAGCCAACTGAGGTGACATTGGGCATGAATCTCCCACATTTCTAATTGTATCAGACACAGTGTCTCGGATCAATGTGATATCGACACGGTAATTGAGAAAGCTGTGTGGCCCCTTGTCATTATTTAGCCTCCCGCCTTACCGCAGTGGGTTTATTGGATACGATGTTTGCTAAACTAGGTTATGCTAGCTGGTTTGAGAGTGCCAAAAACAAAGACTGAATCAGCTAAAAAAAAGACGGCAGAAGAAAGACTTTATTATATTCCTTTTGGTATTTATAGCTCATAAATGAAAGGTTCACTTTGGGGACGAGGACATAAACAACAATTTGAACAAAAGGAAAACATTTTAAATCCGTTTGCCGGGTCTGCTGCAGGGTAGGCCATGTTATACCCCACAGCGGTATGTCTGGATTTATAGGCTGTAGGAGCACATCAATTAATAGCTAAATTATCATGTTCAAGCCCACTGTTTTCCCAAGAAAATGATTAAGGAAGGAAGAACCCAATAACCTAAGCATATCACCGAAATGATGCGTGACAGACTTAAACCTACACTTATGAGGAATTTAAAGGAAAGTTCAAACTAACAAACTACAGACACCACAGGGTTGACTTGCAGAATATTTTGCAGAGAAACTCATCTTTAGAGAAAGCACTGCAGTGTTTTTGTTTCCGTGAAGTCGTTTAGTTTTAAGTGTCTTTGCCTTTACAGAAATCCTCTCAAGGGGAGAATCAGATAATTCTGTTTAATCTCTGTGCTGCAAAATCGTGGAACCCCTCACACACACACACACACACACACACACACACACACACACACACACACACACACACACACACACACACACACACACACACACACACACACACACACAGTCTGCTAATGGCCTCTCTAAGGGCTCCTGGTTTGAGATATTCATCAAGATGCATCATATTGCCCGAGGAGACTCTTCCTTACAGATGCACGCCTGCGACTGCAAGAAGAGCCTCGACTCTGCCATCCAAGACCTGGTGTTCCTCACACTGGAGTCCATGGCTGGTAAACACCACACCCAACCACAGCACACCTCTCTGCAGACTCATATGGATGGCTCCACACAGCCACACCCATGTTATAATGGATGATTAGGGAGCGCTTTGGGAGCGCCAGGTCATCTGTAACGCGCCTGTCCATGTGACTGCGGCCGTACGTCTTGGCGGCGCTCTATAAAACAGAGAGAACGGGCTCCGATCTCGCGACTTGCGAGACAGAAGCGATGGGCTCGGGATTGATGCACGTGCGGCCGAGGCTCATTCGGTGTACGGGCTCGCTCGTTCATCAGGCCGGCGGGCGATGTGAAGACACCCGTCACAAGTGTAATGTCCACAAGCGCTCAGAAGCGTAGCGGGGCAAAACGCAGGAGGTGACATCGCGTGGCTTTTTGATCAGAAAGGTTGAATGTACTGCGTGAGAGACAACGACAATAAGGATTTTTTTTCCCCTGGCTTTTCGTATCTTAGTGCTTAATCAAAGCCCTGAGAAGCATATTTTTCCAAGTATCAAGATGTATTTTTCAGTAATTTCAGAGGCGTGGGAGAACTGTCATTCATCTAAGAGAATGCTGCTGTGCTCAGATGAGCAGAATGAGTTGTTCTCTGATGGAGAACTCTTTGAAAAAGTCGAATTCTGTTCATGTGATATGTTATGTTAGTGAAGGGAATCTTGTTCCCACACGCTGAGTTTGGAGGCCCGTTTTTGGCAGCTCTTAAAGCCGTCTTAATGCTTCTTCTTTTTTTGCCACGGGTGTCCCAAATTAGAAATCTGTTTCAGTGTAGTTTATACTTCAGCTGTGTACATTGGATGTCAAAGAGAGAGGGAGAGCATCTTTTTTCTTAATATGATAATAAAATACGTAATATTTTCATATATTATTGAATAATTAATTGAATATGAATAATTAATTCCAATTCCATTGATTACATTAAACATTATAGTACATGACTGCTGCCATAAGAAGCCTAGACTGCAGTTCGGTAAACAAAATTATGTAAATGTATACATGTGCACAAACTGATTTTTTAGTTTTGAGCCTCCATGTCATCGCTTGTTTCCCTTCCCTGTTTAATATCCCTGCTCAACAGCAGTTCTGCATGAACATGGGTATTTGTACCGAAGAGTTTCCGCATTCTGCTTTGATGTAAACATAGGGCTTGTCGGAGTCAGATAAATAATATTTACCACTTCTAAATAAAAGCAGCATGCTCCATGCTAGAGCAACTGGCAACCTTTTAGATGTGAGACACCCAACCAATCGATTGCAGCTCTGGACACAATGTTATATTGATCAAAAAAAAAAAAAGCTTCTGGTCGGAGTAAAACTATCCCACGTGGTTGAGCTCTGGTGGCTTCACATCAAAGCAAACTGAGCGGAGCAGGCATGCCAATGCTTCTTGGTTTGTTTGCATCCTCCAGGTTACCGTCTATAATGCAATAACCCGAAGTACGAGATAGAATGACGTCTTGGGTCATCTTTGTAACGATGCAAAGGGAAGAGGTCCTGCGGCGATACAAACCCATCACACAAACGATGCTGGACAGGAACACGTGAATATATCTGCTGATGCTGTTGATACAGAATGTGACTATTAGGACGTACCGTGTGTGAAATGGAGTATACAAAACGATAAAGCGATCAAACCAGGCATCAATGTATTAAACCAATCAGAAACAGCAACTGTAATCTGTTCCTGTCTTTTAAATGTGGTGTTCCGTTCATTTTTAAGCCGACATAATACTGATTAGGATGCCAACTCAGCGACTAGCAATGTTTATGGTAATTACCATTATTAAATACCATTACATTATTAAAAAAATAAACAGCATCTTGTTCGACATGCACACACGACACATTAGCCAATCAGTGATTGGCTCTAATGGGCCCCGCCCCTCTTCTCCGCATCCCTGCATTACCAATCATTGTTTGTTCTCGTGGGATTTACAGTCTGTCCATCCGTCTCTGCTGGTGGTGATGATGATGGGGGTGAGAGGGGGGGGGGGGGGGGGGGTTGTGAGTGATGAGTTGTCCTTGTTGAGAGGGTGGGGTGGGATACTGCACACACACACACACACACACACACACACACACACACACACACACACACACACACACTTGGATCCCAGCAGTCTGGTAAGCAGCGCCCGCAGCCCAACAGTTAAGACAGCTTTAACGCATGTCACACAGAGATGGATGATCTGACTGCTGGACCAATGGGACAGCCAGCCTCACCCAGGGCTCAGCCCGCTCCCAGGGGCCTACATAGCACCATCACCGGCTCAAGAGACCGCCTGCATAGTACAGTGTAGTATAGTATGGTAGTATGCTATAGTAAACGACTATACTATAGTGTAGCGTAGTGTATAGCAAAGGGTTGTGTAGCATAGCATAGCATATCTTAGTATACTAGCATAATTTTATGTTGTATGGCATGTGGCGTAGCATAGCGTAGTCTAATATAGAATAGCATATCATAGTATAGTAAAATACAGTGTAGTGTAGAGGAGTGTCATGTAGCATAGCATAGTGAAATGTAGTATAGCAAAGCACAGTATAGCATTGTCCAGTTTAGCATAGAATAGCAGAGTGTTGTGTCGCGCCGCACAGCCCAGTATAGTATATTCTGTGACTGTGTGTGTGTGTGTGTGTGTGTTTGTTTGTTTGGCCGTGGGTTTGTATCCTGCTGCTGACGCGGGCTCTAACACCGGAATGACTTTGTCACGCGTCCATGGGCTCGGTTCAAGAAGACTCCTTGAGCGCTACACATTGCTCCGAAGCTCGCGGGTGCAGAGATACCGGCAGGGTTTGGACTTCTTATCGGAGTCTAAATTCATACTTAGCACATTGTCATAAACATACTTGTCATACAGTCCGGCTACAGCAGAAGAGTGAAACAAGCTTTAGTAACTGCACATTCGGCTCCCTATATTTGCCTTGTTGGCTGGCATATATGAATGCAAGAGGCATCCAAAATATTGAGCCACACAGTCTTTCCTCCAAATTTGTATTGCTTTCGTTTTCATGACTGAATGCAAACAAACACATCTATACTGCATAAGGTTTTCTGTTGAGCCATGAATGGACCACATGGCCGCAGTGAGCAGTAATGCATTAGCTGTGAGCATAAAGCTGATAGTCACGCTTCATCAACCCCGGAGAGGGAGTTGTCTCTCACCCATTCCTCCCCCAAACCTGCCACTGCAGCTCTGCCTCCCTGGGACAGGAGAGAGAAAGAACTCATTATGTTCCTTAATCCTCAGCACTTGCTCCGTCATTTCTCCACTCCTTCTCTCATTGTTTTACACACACTTTTTAGTCTGCCTCCCTGTCTCTCCCACCTCTCTCTCTCTCTCCCTCTCTCTCCCTCCCTCCCTCTGCCTCTCTCTCTACCTCTCTCATCCTCTCTCTCTCTCTCTCTCTCTCTCTCTCTCTCTCTCTCTCTCTCTCTCTCTCTCTCTCTCTCTCTCTCTCTCCCCATCTAACCTTCATTCTCTCTTTTTACTTCACCCACTACCTCCTGCCCGGATAGAAGACAACAGAGAGGCCTTCCACTGCTGAGTCACACGGACGAAGATGCATTTACACTGAAAGCGCTGAAACGTTGACATCGGTGCCAAGGCGGCAAACTGTGCGCCCACGCGGCCACCATGGGCCTTATTCACCTATAGCCACCATATTGGTCCCATCTTTGTTCCATCTTGGTCCCATCTTGGTTGACAACGCTAGCTGGGTGGAGGGGGGGGGGGTAACCAAATGCGCATTCAATCCCCCCCCCCCCCCCCCCCCCCCCCCCACCCACCCAGCTAGCGTTGACAACCAAGATGGCTGCTAGGTGAATAAGGCCCATGTGAATGTCACGGCGGCCACAAATGGACGTTTTACACAAAAGGCGTCGTCATGCATGCCCCTCTTCAGGACGTAGTTGCCATGGGAACACCCCACCACCCCCGCCCAAGTCTAACATGATCCGTCGTGGCCGTCAAAACGGTAAAAACGAGAGATGAAGACAGAGAGCGAGCAAGAAAGGGAGCGAACGTGCGAGCGAGCCGGTTCAGATCTGCCGCCGGCGAGACGTGCGTAACAGACGGCTGGCGGGTGAGCGGCGATGACGTGTGGGGCGGAGAACAAAGAAATGTTCTCCTTTAGTTTGAATGAGGCGGGAGCGCTGACTACGCATCGCCCGTCTCGACTCCACTGTCGCGCCACAAAAGGGGTTTCAATCTATTCGCCCCGCTGCTACCCTGCTTGCCCCGACGCAACGGTTAGCTTAGCAGAGGTCATCCGAAGGGGGGGGGGGGGGGGGGGGGGGGGGGGGCGAATTACGAACCAATTGTGTTGTGCGGGTACAGCTTCCATGGGAACCGTACATGGGAGACGAACGAACATGGAAATACATTATTGACTTGTGATAAGTATGTACCAATGAGGAAGAAAGGAAAAGACAAAAACAAAAAAACGCTTAATTGACTGGGCGTTCCAAACACCAACGATCTGTCAGAAAAAAGATGGAGGCTGAGCTTTTCACGCCTGTCCAAAACAATTATACACATTTGCATCCTGACAGTATATATCAGAAAGATGTGCGTTCAACCGGATCCACGAAAAAAAAAAAAACATTCCCCACTGTCCTTGACTCCCAGGCTCCTGTTAAACACAGTGACCAACATGTTCGTTTCCCTGTGCACTTGAACTCCCTCCCTTTTCAGGCCGCATTCCATCTCTGGGTCGGCATCCCTTAATAAGAGCTTTGTATCGAATAATGCGTCGGACTCTCGCTTACACACACGGCTGCCAAAACAGAAACCGAGAAGACGTTATGTCTCCGAGTTAACCACGCCAGCCCCACCGTCGACTGCTCCCGACGATGCAAAGCGACCACGCAGTTCATCATACCGCTATCTGTTACGGCGTCATCGGGGGTTCTCTGTTTACTTCTAAAGCAGTGTGGGTTTATCTGATGCGAGAATCCAATTTGGCTGTGAACCGAGAAGAGTGGCCTCCACGCGCAGTGAGCGATCATCAATCGACCGAAGGAGGGGCTTCGATAGGACACAGGGGAGACGTTTGGTGTTTGGCGAGTGGGTTACCTTGTGGATGAATGCACACACACATGAACACACATGCCCATGCACACACACACACACACACACACACACACACACACACACACACACACACACACACACACACACACACACACACACACACACACACACACACACACACACACACACACACACACACACACAATAATAATAAAAACAAACAGGGGGACAAGATATTCGATTGGTTCTGCTGCTTGACTCCCAGCCCAAAAGGTTCTGGGTTCAAACCCTAATGACTGGTCGACCTGTCCTTGAGCAAGCTGCGTAACCCTGACTTACTCCATAATGACTGAATGAGTATGTACAGTATCTAAAACATAAGTCACTGCAAGCAGCTTTGGAAAAAGGCCTATGCTAAATGAGAAAATAGTCAATAATAGATGGGCTACCATAAAGTCACACCAACGTTATCATACGTTGACAACACATACTCTGCAACTCCATCCTAACCTCAGATGCGCCACCCTATCGCGAAGTACAGTGTAAGTGTAATCGGGTGGCCTAGACGTCTGTCTGTCACGTCTACTTGGCTGTCACATCTGCCTGGCTGTCACAGATAGCTCGCATCCAGAGGGATGACGGGGCATCTGATTCTATTGACCGTACAGAAGGGCACCTTCAAGCCCCTTGACGAACAACCAGGTGAATAGAGCGTGGTGAAGGGCTTAGTGCAGCAAGCTGCAGCCACACAAAGACTGCTGGCCTCTATGCCTCCCCTCCGGACAGAGGAGAGGCATAGAGGGGAGGCACAGAGGGGAGGCAGAGAGGAGAGGCATAGAGGGGAGGCACAGAGGGGAGGCAGAGAGGAGAGGCAGAGAGGAGAGGCATAGAGGGGAGGCACAGAGGGGAGGCACAGAGGGGAGGCAGAGAGGAGAGGCACAGTGGGGAGGCATAGAGGAGAGACATAGAGGAGAGGCATAGAGGAGAGGCATAGAGGAGAGGCACAGTGGGGAGGCACAGTGGGGAGGCATAGAGGGGAGAGGCATAGAGGGGAGGCACAGAGGGGAGGCACAGAGGGGAGGCAGAGAGGAGAGGCATAGAGGGGAGGCACAGTGGGGAGGCATAGAGGGGAGGCACAGTGGGGAGGCATAGAGGAGAGGCACAGTGGGGAGGCATAGAGGGGAGACATAGAGGAGAGGCATAGAGGAGAGGCATAGAGGAGAGGCATAGAGGAGAGGCATAGAGGAGAGGCACAGAGGAGCAGCCACGCTGCTCTGACATGAGGTAGAAAGGTCTCTGGTAAATTCTTTACCAGTTTAGCCCTATTACATTGAGTGAAAGTCCATAACGAAGTAAATGGAAATGAATTTAATGAGAGGATGCAGGAGAGCTTTTATGGGAGGGAGATACGGACCAATAAGTTAATAGTACAAACGCACAGGGCATTAGTCTTGTTACAGGCATCACAGATGTTTTTGTTTGATGTCTGGTTACTCATAATAGGCCCACTTTTCACTGAACACCTGAGCACAGACGCACAACACCTGTGTGTCACACGGAGCTGGAATCATAGCCTGACACCTAAAAAAATAAATAGAAGCTACACACAACATATCCATTGTGCATACAGAATAATCATACAACATTAAACAAGACAAACATTCCATTTCGCTCAACATAATTGTAATGACATAGACCATATCGCTATCTGCCATGGTGGTTTTAATTTAGCATCCGTCTTCCAGGACAAATTCGAATGTGTGCCTTCGATATTTAGCAGATGACGGCTATATTCATTTCGTTTGCAGTGGAGCAAACTCATGAGTCGTATTAAGTAGTTCACGCAGCCTCCACGCATAAAACGACCCCCCACGGCGCCCACGTCTGCCACACCCGCGTGACAAAACAGTACATTCTCAATTAGCTCTTTATCATTTGTGCATCGTCTGCTGAGAGATAAACAAGGAATCGTCCATGCATCCCCACGCTCTCTCTCTCTCTCTACACGTGCGTCTTTGTTCCAACATAAAGTCTGAACAGTTTCACGTGGATTGTGTTTTTTTTTTTTTTTTTTGGAGCGTCGCGATGCATCCGATTCACCTGCACGCTGTATCTGCCTGCCGGGCCTTGCGATGCAAGTGCAAGAAAACCCTGATACTTTGCAGCTTCTAACTGCCTATTTACGATCATGTTAGTCGGATCATAGCTATGGCAGCACCTTCTCCATGACAGATGATACAGGCACAAGCTCAAACACACACACACACACACATGCGCGCGCGCGCGCGCGCACACACACACACACACACACACACACACACACACACACACACACACACACACACACACACACACTCCTACACACACACCAGCCGAGAGATGCTCTCACAATATTGGCTAAAGGTGCCGCCGGCAATGTCACACTTTTTCTTTACGCAAGCCCAATGATACGTTCCCATACCGCTAAACGCACTCGATACACCTGTGCTGAAGCACACTCATTGTAAAACGTGTGCCAACGCAAAACAATACGAAATCCAGCCTACCTGTCCTATCAGCTCCGGGTGTCAGGCTTCAATCCAGAATCTGACCATTGAGATTACAGGCAACTGAAGCAACGAACGCCACCGCCCAGAGCTTGTTAAAAAAAGAAGAAGAAGAAGAAGAAGAAGAATGATTCACTGCCACGGAGGAGAGCCCGATAGGCTGGAAGCAGCCGAGGACGCACAGCCGGCGAGGGGGATGGCTTCTGGGGAAGGGCGAGCAGGACCGTGGCGGCGGATGGGCGTTTTCGCGATGCAAGCAAGGGGGAACTTCTTACGTCGTGCGTGACTTGAGGACAGCTCTTTGTGACACGCAACATATTTGCCTAATGTTTAAATGATATACTTTGATGTATTTTCACAGCTTCAACACTGATTGGTGCTGTTATCGGCTAAAGAAGAAAATTAAATCGACCTAAAAATGTAGAATACATCTAAGGTTGTTGTATCTTTAGGTTGTGGACGAAATCCATGATGTAATGTTATTTAAATGAAGCCTTGTGGGTTTCCTTTAAATATTTTTACATATTTTCAAACATCTTTAAATTTTTACATATTTTTAAACATCTTTATTTTTTTATAATGATTGATGTATAATCATGGATTATATGTAGGCTACACATTATTCCTATGCCTTTTTCATTTGAATGATAATCATTTAAATGCTAGACACTATTGTTATGTCTATCACACCATAACACCATCACAATAATATTATAACTCCAATGCAAACAATAATTATATGAACATGAGAAAGAATTATTTGTCACTGATGATTTCACTTACAACGTTATGTGCATAATGAGCCTGCATAATTAGCGACAAAGTAATTATAAATGGCACGCAGAAAACAATATGACAAAACCATTTAGACATAGAATTGAAAAGACCATGTACGTTACCACAGAAATGTGACGTTCATTTAGTCAGTGTCCTTATTTGTTATCCACAATTATTCATTTTTTTACCAGGATTTTCACAGCATATTATTACTATGCATTCATATATGTGTATGGAGAAATGTGTGCAGAAACACTGCATTATTTGTCACATCATGCTGACTTTCCCAATGCATTGAAATCGTGTTCTAACTAAATGAAACCAAGAACACACTTCCATGGATCTTCTTCAGCGCCCAGCCACCGCATGGAAATGATCCCCAAGAGCCCCTAAGAGCAGTTCTGTTCAGCATCGTGGACGCTCTAATCTGATGTGTTGTTCCAGGGCTTTCATTTTGGTGTTCAGACAAACTGACTAAAAAAGTCAGCTTCTTCACAACACATTGTTTTACAAATCTCCTGCTGTCTTTCAGAGAACAGCTGCTGCCCATGTATTTGTTAATGAGTGTCACAATTATCAAAAATAAATAAAATAAAACATTTGTTTTACAAACACATCTTAGTCATTCCAAAAGCTAAGTGGCGTTGAATGAAAACATATTCACCATATTAATAAAAACCACGAGGCTGTCTCTCATAGCTTATGCCAAGTGTAGCCATGAAGCCTGATAAAAGGTGACATGAGGTTTAAGTGTGAGGAAATATTGAAATGTAATTATGAGTTTCGCATGAAAGGTCGAGCATCTGGAAAAGGTTCCATAACATTCTTAACAGATATATTTGCTAAAGTGCATATCAATGAGACTGGACTTCTCCTCTGGTAATCATACACAAATATTATTGGTAATAACGTCCCTTCAATTGTATTAATGTTCTATTAGAACCAGGGACAGATATGTTTAATTTAACCTCCATGACCTCATTCAAATCGAAACAATTGGCTCGTTCACCTCGACTGCAGCTATTACTTCCTGTTTATAAGAATCACCACGCGATGGCAGTAAAGAGCTACCTTTAGCCCCGTGAACGTGTACCTTCTCACAACCACAGTCCGTGAGCTGTTGCGGCCTCATCATCACGATATGTTTTTCAAACATGAGCTGCTCTTATGTACAGTAATTACATAATGTATGTCTTGTCGTTGAGCATCAGGTATTCACTAAATGGTGGTTTGTTTGAAAGCAGTTTAGAAAATTACCTTAAGTTTTCATGACAGAAAGTGCCTTTGTTCTTCCTTTTCCCTCAGATATATCCCTTGAGGCAGAAGAACCGCAAAATGTTTCCCTAGGAGTGAGAATGAGAAGAATGTAACTATATGGAACAGCGCTATTGTTACACTATCACCAGGTCCCTTTACACATGCCCTCTCTCTCCGTCTCTCTATCTGTATCTGTCTCTCTCTGCGTCTCTATCTGTCTATCTGTCTTTCTGTCTCTCCATCTCTCTATCTGTCTGTCTGTCTCTCTCTCTCTTTCCGTCTATCTGTCTTTCTGTCTCTCTTGCTCTCTTTCCGTCTCTCTTTCTATATATCTGTCTCTCTTTGTCCATCTGTCTCTCTCTGTCTATCTGTCTCTCTCTGTCCATCTGTCTCTCTCTCTGTCCATCTGTCTCTCTCTCTGTCCATCTGTCTCTCCATCTGTATATCTGTCTCTCTCTCTGTCCATCTGTCTCTCCATCTGGATATCTGTCTCTCTCTCTCTGTCCATCTGTCTCTCCATCTGTATATCTGTCTCTCTCTGTCCATATGTCTCTCTCTCTCCATCTGTCTCTCTCTTTCTTTATATCTGTCTCTCTCCTACAGGTGAAATGCATCCTGGGGAGGTGATTCGAACCTCTGACGGTTCTTCGGGTTCGTCGGGGAAATGAAATACTGTGGCTTTGAAACTCCGGAGAGACGAACACCTCGGGACGACGATGACACGAAAACGTCTCCCAAGGTCAGAGGTCGTGGCGGCACGGGACTGATAGTGATCAGCGTAGGTGTGAAAGGTCAAAGGGAGCCACGGTTAGCGTGATTAGTGTGAAAGGAAGATGAAGGGTGCTGACAGGGCCTAGGGTGGCGCAGCCCCACCTTCAAAGGAGTCAGTTATGTAGCCGTCCCACAGAGCAGGATGAGGTCAAAGTTGAGTTGTGGTTTTTTTTCTCCTAAAATTGGTGCTTAATATTCGCATTTCGGATCTTACATGTTACGGAATGTTTGAATACATGTATCACGTTTTGTCCTTATGGATGTAAATAACCTAGTATAAGCGCAAGTCAATGAGAGTAAAATCACAAAGCCTTTAATTTCCCATATGTTTCAATGGTGCATTGTTATGATGCTTTGTGGATCACTTCCTGTAGGGCTAGAGCCCCCAAATTGATATTCTTATATGTCCTTGAGCCTCTTGATAAAAGAGACCTCAGGTCTCTCGCTTACTCCATTGTCATTTTAGGCCCCCGTAAATAATGTATTTTTATATCTTCTGATGACTTGGTAACGACCATTTGCATCACCCCAGGCCTCTAGCTCACTCCCAATCATGGCGTAGTGCTGGTTTCTTCGACCAGCCAATAGGGGCGGTGGCCGAAACACTCATATGGGTCGTTTTGATCGTATTGGCAAACAACCTCTTCTGTTGTTTAGGTTGGAGATCATGTTGGGCGTGTGCCATAGAATGATGCTCATCACGCAGCTTTACCATTGGCTGACACTGGAAGGTGAACAGGGAGATTCGAGGTGACATGGCCCGGAGTGCTATGCTAACCATTCAAGCAGAGAAAAACACAATCGGACTGTTTGGGCCATAATTCTGACTTTTACTATAGTACTATCAAACTGTCTCAAATACACAGGACCACACTCTCACAAATACATATGAACTCTATATGACTGAATGACAAATGGGATAACATTTAACTAAGGTAGATTAACCCCAATGTAAAATTGTCCTCAGACCCCCACCTGTACTTGAATCTAATTAAAATGTACAACATGTTTCATCATTTGCTGGTGTAATCATCTATTACTGGTATGAACTTTTGTTTGCTTCGGCTTTGATACAAAATGCACTATTTTCCTGGACATCATTTCATGAATTCAAGTAGACAATTGATGGTGTGTAATTAAAAGTAAGTGGTCAGTGGTTACAATGGAAGAATACAATTGGATCTTTTGTGTGGGAGTGAGTGTGGATGATGGCTGGTTCAAGCAGCCTCACCCGGCCCGAGTCAGACTGATTGGACTCTGGGGCTGGGTGAGGCTGCACACCTGTTGCACATCGAGCAATCAATGTGCACGGGTTGAACCAGCCATCTCCACACACACACTCAAGGAGAGATCTCCTGCATGGCAACATGGAGTACCATCGTCATGTATCATTGGCTGCAAACCTTACAATAAACCGGCTTTCAACACCACCACCACCCTGCGTCCTTGTCTGGTGGAGCCCAGCAAAAGTCACCTAGGTGGAGTGTATCAGTTTGCATTGTTACTCTATGATACTATGATATACTAACAACCCCAAACTGTTCTAAAAGCCATGTAAATCACGGCCTCAAGTGGCTTATTGCTTTAATAAAACGGTTACTATAAACTTAGTTTGATTTCACAAAACCCACACAGCAACATAAAATGCGATCATTTATTGAAACCAAATCATAATTTTTCCACCAAGCAACTTTGAGATTGGCGGCACATTAATACAAAAAAGTAATTGTTATGCAGCCAATCAGAATCAAGGACCAGAACTATTTTGTAATTATCAATTTACTATTCATTTTAGTGTTTGAAGAAGGTTTCCTCTTCTGTAACAGCAAAAGCAAAAACTGCTACTATTTCAAAGTTGTGCTGAAAGCCACATCTGAAATTCAACATATAACATCAGAAGGAAAACAGATGGATTAACAGTGGTGCTTTTGACAGTCGAAGGTAGATGGGAAGGGAGAACCAGATGGGGCAGGTTAGTCTCCCAGTGGTTAGGGGTTTGAGTCCCAGCGCAAAGGTTCCGGTTTCAAACCCCAATGCCCAGCAGCAAGATACCTAATCCCTACCTGCTTATAAATGTCATGTACCTAAAGAACCACTTTACATTGCTTTGGATAAAAGAGCTTTTAGTAACCCAGATGGAATGGTCTGTAGAGTAATGTAGTAGTAACGTTTCTCCATTTGCATGTATTGGCTTGAAAAGCTGGGATCCTCTACGACAGGATGAGTGCTGCAACAGGAAGACTGCTTCAACATGCATTTAGCCTCAGGAGTTCACTGATCAGCTAATTAAGACGTCAACTATTACCCAGCAAGAGGGTAAGCTGCAACCCAAAGAAAAGCAGCAGCAAACTGTCTAATATACGTGTGTGTTTGTGTGTGTGTGTGTGTGTGTTGAGCGTCTGTGTGTACGTTGAGCATGTCTGTGTGTGTGTGTGTTGAGCATGTATGTGTTTGTGTGTGTGTGTGTGTGTGTGTGAGTTATGTTGAAATAAACGTGTGGTCTTGCCACTTTGTACACTGACAACTTGGAACATTAACGATGGCCGCTTTCCAGGATTGTGGTTTTGGCTTCGACCTCAGTGGGTTGAGCCCAAACTGTTTCCTCTAAGTATCAGCTCTCTGTTGCAGGTCTGGGCAGGATGCATCCCCTTGCTGATTCACCTTCTAGCCTTCCAGGCGAGGTGTCACACCCAAAACGGTATAATTGCCGCAACAAACTCCTTGCAAGTGCTTGATTTGCTTATCTTTGACACTTTGACTTTTTAGGGAATTTCAACACCATTCGTTTTATGAATCGTGATAATTAATGCCACACATACCTTCATCAATCATCAGAGTGCACGCCCAAAAAAATCAAGAAATGTACCAACTTAAACTATTAGTACTATTTCCATAGGTGATGTATGTTATCCATCAACCTGAGATGACAGAAAAGTTGCAGCCAGAGTAGAAAGTTTAGTCACCCAATTATCTGGGATTCTTTCCTCGCCTCTGATTTCAAAGCCATGGCCACCAGATGCATAGCTGCTGAACGGCTCCAGCAGGTAAGAGGATTATAGTCTGCTGCGGAGGCCATGGATCAAGTGGCAAATTGGAAAGTGTTGACAATTGCGATCATTTTGTGAAACCCCTTTCATAAATGCCTATTCCCTGTTAGAAATGCCAAAATACACATCGTCTTTTTTTACGTGTGTCACTTTCTATTTATCAAACAACATCCTTCTTCATTTCCTATTTTTATTGTGAAGATGAAGAGGAGGATGAGGAGGATGAGGATGATGGCGATGATGGCGATGATTATTACCTAATTCTGTGTTTTCTTAGTTCTGTGACAAAATGCTGAGCACCGCAGCTCAACTCATTATTACTACCAATGTGGTTTGTTTTCTTCAAAACATCTCATCTGCTGAGCCGTTTTCCGGACCGTTCCCATATCAGCGAAGAATGTACTTAGAACTCAAGCACCTCTTAGAATTCACGCCCATGGTAGCAAGTCCATATTTCCGTCTATTAATTAATAATATAAATAATTAAAAAGTGTTTTTCTCCCTCAGTCATAACTCTATCTCCAACTGGTTTGTTGAGTTCAAAGTCATGCTTGCAGTCAGCTTAAACTAAACTAACCCCCCCCCTCCCCCCCCCCTCCCCCCCCCCCCAGACTTATTAACAAACTTATTACACATGGAGAGTCTGTTTTGCCACCTGGACAAAATAAACTCGTATTAGATTAAATCACATTCCTGCTTTGTTTTGTTCAGAGGCAATAACCTGCTTTACTGGGAAGAATGCCATGTAATGGATTCAACATTACATTAAATTGCATTAAATGGCAGCCCCACCCTTATAGGGCGCAGGGAGGACAAGAGTAATGTTGAATGAAATATACTGTAACTCTAAGGGGATACGACATTCGTGAAAATTTTTAAGGAAACAATGAGGTTTAAAACATGTTCCACGCAGGACAAAGGAAACCTGAATGATGAAGTTAAAGACGTACGTTGTCTGTTGGCGTATGTGTAGATGTTCAGATTTGACTGAGCAGTGCAGGGTTAGTACAGTATACAGACAACCTTAAGATGATGGTTTCACTACTCAATCCAACTGTCCTCCTTCCTGGAACTCTTTGTTTCACGCCTTCGGTCCTCCCCACTTGCTTGTAATATTTGCAATGTTTCCACATATGGATTGACACACGTTTCCATCTTTCTGTCAAATAAAGTTTTTGTATCTACAGATGGTGTAAGTCAAACTGTATGTATATATAAATGTATATGTATATATAGACAGAGTTTGACTAACACCATCTGAAGATACAAAAAAAATGCATGTGTGTGTATATACTATATATATGCGTGTGCATGTGTGTATATTATAATTTATTGAGGTACTCAAAAGAACATCAGACATGCGCCGTTAACGCAGGACTGTAGTGTGAATGAGTATATTCTGCCTGCCTTGCAGAAATAGAATAGTATTCCATTGCTAATCTTGTGACTTCCTCCTCTACGCCAACTAGAATGAGTCATTTACCTGTCCCTTTGGGATGTCCTCACACACCTTGATAACCCACTAGAATAACATTCGGTTTCTGAGTGTGCTCACACACTGTTATAACAGACTGTTCAAACAGTCAGTTTAGGAGTGTGTGAGCACTTTGTTTTAACAGACAACTTAGTCCACGAATGTTCATCTGTTGTTCCTTATCCTCTAGATAAGAGACCCAAAGTGCTATGTATCTTGTCCTCAGTTCACACACTCATAAACCATCTAATGGTCTCAATGTCATCTTTCCTTCACACCTGCTTCATGGGACATCACTTCCTGTTTTAACTCGAACAGCAGTTCATCACAGGAAGTGTGTGTGTGTGTGGGGGGGGGGGGGGGGGGGGGGGAGGCTTGTGTTGTTGACGTACCAGCAGCCATCGCAGCGGTAGTATATTCCACCCAGGGTCCGTATAAACCATGTCTGCAGCCACACACCCTCCTATCACATCGCAACAACACATACACAAACATCCTTCATCAGGTTAGGTTGTTAACAGAATTGCTGTTTGTTCGTGATATTGATGCATTGACGTACGTTTCCAAAAGTATAAATACAAATGGGGTTCATTCTATGAAAGGTGGACCTGTATATTTATTTCAAGATATTAATCGAGAATGACATGAACATAAAGCATAAAATCTGCCTGATCACATCACCAGAACAATTCACAAATGCGTATGTATATGCACGTGAATAAGCCAGAGCAAATAAAAACATGAGCTTGCAGATTCGTCTGTGTCCCTGGCTGTGTACATTTGTCCGTAACGTGCACATGTTGCTCAAAGGGCAAACACAAAGAGACATTACATTCAATAAGCAGATGCTTGGGAAATTGAACATGAGAAAAGAACCGTGTGAAAGCCATGGTAAGAGCCAGAGTGGCCGCCCTTCACATAATGCATTGTGGGAACATGGCCTTGTTTACCCAGTCTGACTTAGGAGGACATTCCAAGAGGATTGGTTGTCTTTGTGTCCTGATCACTAGGTACGCCGACCGCCTTTTTCATTCCAGTCCTAATGCTCTAGGTGGCATGTTCTTGTCCTCTTTTCAAATTATAAGAAATTTCACCCATACTTCTACGGTATGCGTGTCATTTCAAGATCCCTCCTCCAATTTATAGGCCGCAAGTAACAATAACAAAGAAAATAAAAAACGACCCGTAGGCTAATTGAACATAAAGACAGGTTAGCTTCGTCATTATCTTAGCACAATGGTAGAGATTCAGAACAATTGGAGCTATTTAGAGATCTAATTTAAATCATTTTAAAATCCTAATGCTAGCAAAACGACTTGCGTTTCAGCCGAAATGGGGACAATGACGGCAGCTGTGCATACCACTAACATGGCTTCTAGCCATGCAATTAGACGTCATAATTGTAAATTGGACTTAATTGGAAGCCAACTATTATCCCCATTGTTTCCCTGGGTTCACAGGTATAATTACCCAGCGGTAGATGGGCGCGGCTGTTTTTCGTCGTTGTGGCCGGGGAATTACGACTGTGAGCGATGGAGAACTGAACGTTTCCTGACATTTAACCTCACCGCACACGAAAAATATTCTCACTTTCTCATCATACACAAAAAAACACACTTTCAACTGTACATTTGGTATTTGGTATATCTTTTATTTAAATTATATTTATAATATTTTTATATATTTAAAGAACCGTGGCCCATATTTGGATTAAATACCTTTGGTTCGGAATGATCCAGAGTTCGTAACATACCATATTTTAGTATTTGTACCTATGCTCTGTAGATACTTTTGTAGATACGAAAAATGTGCCTATTATTATGTTGTTACAAAGAGCAAAACAGAAGAATAAGTCAAAATGTGCAAAAGAAACTCTCAGTATAGAAAATCATTGACTTTATATTGACAATTATACTATATGATCCTTATAACTAAACATTTTTTATTTACTCGAGGCAGGGGGAGCTAAAAATGTTTTAGGCAACAGTGGTTGTCATAAGACAAAAAAAATCATACAAAACCTACAAAATGTTGCATATATATGTTGTTAATTATTCCCCAGTAGATGACCGATCATCAGACAACAAGACAGTGACAGAATTAGAAATCTTCATCCTAGCCTAAACCGTCACGCTTGGCTAATTGCCAATGTAAGAGAGCACTGCATCCATTGGTCCGGGACTTGGGTTCTCCATCAGTCAAAACAGGACCAGTGACATCAATGGTCCAACTTTTCTGTGATTCTTTGGTGCGTCTGTTGCAGACCGCGACTCTTTCCACAACGCGCGCACGAGGTCGACTCTCCTATATTAGAACATAGCCGGGCGCGGACGGTTCTGCTTTCAAAGGAACCCAGCAGCGGGGACTCAGACGGCCCCTGGGGATCTGGGACACACTGTTCCAGGAACCCACTGAGGGCCGCCTGCCTGATGAAACTTGTCCTGAGAGTTACGGTGAGGTGGAATGTCTGCCCCCCCCCCCCCCCCCCCCGTTTTAAAAAGGGAGTCTTTAGTTCTGCAGAGTGCCAAAGTGGAAAGCTGTGCGGGTTGGCAGAATAAGGGAGGAGGGGGTAATGAAAGGAGCAGAGTGAGTCCATTCCCCCCCCCCCCCAGAGGGGACGACTTAAGGTCGTAAAAGGTGGGACTCAGGAGGTCATCCTGGGCCCAGACCCCTGGGGGCCCTGGGTCGTCTGTGGCACGCTGTGTGTGGAGAAAACAAAGCAGCAGGTTAGACAGTGGTCAATAGCGCACCTATGTCTGAATGGCAAAGGTGAATGAATTATTTTTTACAGGGGAGGGGGGAATTGGCAGCAGTGAGCTGTTAGAGGGTAGAATAGCGTGAGCGATGTTCTCGGGGAAGGCCTCACCTTGATTGACAGAAGTCAAGGCACGGTTGATCAGACTTAAGCCCATCGCAAACGCAGCGCTGAGCCGCCCGGCCCCCCTCCCTCCCCTCCCCCTTCTCCCCCTCCTCCCCCTCCTCCCCCGGGTCCCTGGATTTAGCGGTGGCCGCGCGCCTTAGCCGCTGTGGTCCAAGGTAGCTGGACATCCCGTATGGAACGGTACGCCTGGGTGGGAATAGAGGAAAAAACAGAAGCCGTCAGGAGACACAGAGGAAACAAATCGAAAAGATTGAAAAGAAAAATGGCGGCCATTTAGTTTTTTTAAAGCTACCACTCTCGTTCTGTATTTATTTATTTTTAAAAGACTGTGGCCGCGCTTTTATTTTCAGCCCTACATTTGGCCCATACTGAATCATTCTGAGTCTGGTCTGTAGACTCAGAATGATTCCGTGTGGGTACGACCTACTGAGACACTTAAGAGAACGAACTTAAGAGAAGCCTGAGACATTCCTGATGTTTACCATTTGCCCCCACTGTTAGCTACCAGTGGCCTGGTCTATGTATCTTTTCTTTCTTTCTATACCCAATTCCTATCTCCCCTCTTAGCTGAAATCCCTCTGGGATTTATTTAGAAATTCTCGTTTTTTCTCTCTCTCAGAGGAGAAGAAAGTGGGCAGATTTAAGAGCAATGGGCTGCAATGAAAAACTAACAACAATGTGTTTTAGTTTTTTGACTTTGTTCTCCCATTATTAATTCAACAAGCATTTTGCCCTTTAATTCTATATCAAAACCTTTTAAATTAACTTTTTGTATGCAACCTATTAGCAGTAATCCTGATTTTGGGTACAAATATTCAGAACAAGTATGGACTGGTTTTTGGGAGACAGGAGTTCAACACTTTTAGGGCCCTTGAGCAAATGTTCAGAAGTGAATGTAAAACATAAAGAGAGAAAATTATTTCCGAAAACTGGGATTAAACAGGAATGTTGAGAACTAATTTAGTTGAATATGATGCTTGTCATCACAGACCACAATATACATAATAACAAAACTTGAAACAGCTGGCAACCACCTCACTAGCGGGGGTTGGTTTTATGAGATGTCATAAAAACGTTCTGCAATGGCGGCCAGCCATCTGCTGAGTGATGTCTTGATATGAATAATACAAATAAGAAGAAGAAGAAGAAGAAGAAGAAGAAGAAGAAGAAGAAGAAGAAGAAGAAGAAGAAGAAGAAGAAGAAGAAAAAATTCATAATAATAGTAATAATAATAAACATAATGATATTCAAATTGAATTGAATTGAGAAACCTTGAGAACCAGGTAAGGCAGTTGTGTTTGTTGGAACACAGCTGCTCGTCTCGTTGCTTGCTTTGGGTTTTCTACTGTGGCTTGTCATTTAGAGAAGCTATCGCACTCGTGGGTCAATAACATGACATTCAACCTTTTCAATGACGGCCAATTGTCCTGGCAAGCCATTACAGAGCGTGCTGTGTACACGCGGAGAAGCCAACGAGATTCTGGCACGGAAAGAAAGGACAAGGAAGGAAGGATGAATGATCATACAACGACTTGCCAAGAGAGTTACTGTGCAGTCGAAGGGGGGGGGGGGGGGGGGGGGGGGCGCGAATAGAGGGGGGGGGTCGAATAGAGGGGGGGGGGGGGTCAAAGAGAGCCCCGCACCCCGAATAAAAGAAGGAGAAGGGTGGTGGCATCAGTAAAGCAGAGGTGGGGTATCAATCTCTGCGGGAGCAGTCGGTGCTACGCCAGGGTCCGACACAAGCCATGCAAAGTGATAACATGAAGTAACGTCAAATGTTTGGTGGCTTTCCCGAGAGCATCTACCGCTGAACATTCCTTATGAATCTACCACGCGTGGACAGGCACTTGATAATGGCCGGTAGAAAAATCCAAAGCTCACAGTGAGTTCAACGTGACCAGGGAGCACATGTCCACAACACTCTTCTATTCAAAGTAATGCAATATACACCGTATTATTATTATAATTTTTTCTTGTTTGGGGGGTATCGGGAACACTAAAGATACACGCCATACTCCGCCCATCGTAAGTTCAGTGCTACCATTCATGAATTAACTAAAGATCTCTGACCAGAATGCTGGGCAGGGGCAGAGGGGGTAAAAAATTAAAAATTAAAATGAAACATACACTGATCTCTATGTGCTGTATCTACGCTCTCAGCTAAACCCCAACAGCTGCAAAACTTACCCGAGCCGAGGCGAACATCTGCAACTTTATGTGGTGTAAGAAACAGCGATGCTTTATGCTCCTATGCATCCCCCCCCCCCCCCCTCCCCCATACACACACACAAACACGCACAAACGTCAAACGCACACATGCTTGGAAGGGGCTTCCATAATGGATAGCGGTCGGGGGATGTGGGGTGTTGGGTGGGGTGAGGGGAGAAGGCGGAGGAGGGGCAGAGACGAAGAACTCATCTCGGCCACGAACTCGTCGACGTTACACGCGGTGGCGTGTCACGGGTGCATCGTGACGCAGCGCTCGGACGCGGCAGGCCCTGAACCCTGTTCTGTCAGACCTGGCCACGCCACGCCTCCCGGTCTATCTCTGCCAGCCTGGATTGGACTGCCCTGGCCGATAACACTCACTGACCTCTCGGCACATCATCTAGCGCTATACACGCAGGTCTGCAACCCTTATCTTACGCAGCACAGGGGAGAGGATAGAGCCCTGAAGAAATGCCTTAGCACAAAATGAAACAAGTCGAATGAACGGGCTGGATTTATGGTGGTGGTCCAGGGGGTTGTTTCTGGGTTTGTGGGTAGGAGCTGACATGATGTTTTAGATGGTTACAATATGTTGTGGTGTCGAGGATTCTATCCCTAACTGCTGAGGGCAGATGGTGCATGCATGTGTGTGTGTGTGTGTGTGTGTGTGTGTGTGTGTCTGTGTCTGTGTGTGTGTGTGTGTGTGTGTGTGTGTGTGCGTGCGTGTGCGTGTGTGTGTGTGTGTGTCTGAATGTATGTAGAATGTATGTACTAGGGTGTATATATATATATATTTAATTATTTATTGATAATTTTTGTTTTGTTATTTTTAACATATATGTACTTATTTCTACATAATTACACTAATTAGGCCCTCAGTGGTCTCTGGCCTAAATCATCCAGCTGGAGGCCTACATCAGCACCATGGACAGTGCACTATTAACTCTGCATGACATGATCAAAGCATTACGCCCACAGGGGATTGCAGTTCCCATGCAGCCCCGAAAACGGCACAAGAAGAGGGAGAAAGTTGGTGGTCGTTACTAAATAACGACGAGAAAAGAACGGAAGCGCAATAGGCATCCTAACAATTCAAGAAAACAAAAGTTTCCGTTGCCCCATGCGCAGCGTTGTCCCAGAAGCCAAATTCTGTCTCTCGCTCTTGTTAAAACCTGAACCATGGCTGCGTGTCAGCAGCCTTAGGGATAAACTTCTGGTCTATTTTTCTAATATTGGCGTTAGTTCACAGTGTCATCGGAGTACGAGAGCAATGGTAGCATCAATAGCAGATCTTATCGTTGATCTTGGTTCAATCCAATTATATTTACCCCTTGGGCAGTGTATGCTTCTTAATTTAAAACATTCCTTACTCAGGAGTGTTGATCCAGATAATATCCAAGTGACAGTAGTACACACACTCCTTGTCCTTGTAGGAATAACACGTGCAGCGTTTGGGTCTTGACTTGGCCTCTGTCTCTGCTGGCGAAGCTGCGGACCCCCAGAGCTTCAACAGGACTCCCGAATTCTCCCTCCGAACATCTGGAAAGCCGGATTCTACCGAGGCCAGTGAGACACCTTGAGAACATGGGTTTCGAGGAAAGAGTCAGATAAAAGTGTTGTATTGGGGGGGGGGGGGGGGGGGGGGGGGGGGGGTACGTGAAAAACATGTACTTTTTTTAAGTACATGAAAAACATGTACTTAAAAAATATGAGGTATTTACTTCTTTATTATAGACAGCTTACTGTAGTGAGGGACAGTCGCTGATTGGTTACGTGTGTCGCGGAGGAGTTTGAGTTTGAAGGGCGCTCTGGTGGTGATGGAGGCACTTTTGCTTAGGAGGCTCATCAACTAACTCCGTTCTTCCACTCCACACACCAGTTAAACACGAGTAGGTTCAAGATGAGGTGAGGAAAATAACTCACTTTGCAACAACGGTTTTTCGCATTAACGGGCAGAACCATACCTCTCCATCATCAACAACCTCAACCTCTTAAGCGCGTAAACACATGACCAATTAGCGACTGTTCTTCGCCGCAGTACATACCTTGCAGGAACATGAACGTGAGTCCCATGATAAACACGAGCCGGGGGTCAATTGGTATCCTTGACATATCAGCAATTGGCCAAATTTCCAAAAGATTATGAAGATGCAACACACATTTTAATGTCCAATGAAGGCATTCGAAAAGTCGAAGTCGACGATGTTAAGAGATGGGAAAATAATCAGTCAGTTCGCTCCAGGGCCATTGTAACTCCTCGATACGCGGATTTATTTCGCACAATATATTTCATTCTTTAGTACCCCTCATAAATCCTCACGTTGAGTGAAAGGATGTCTGAATATATCCTTACCCTGTAACTCGTTTTTAGTATATATCTATTTTTTTGTATATATAGCCTATATGAAAAAAATTGTTGATTAGCAACGGTGCGTTATCTCTAGGTCTACCTCACCGCTTTGAAGAGTGTGTTCGCGAGTGCAACGATACTTGACTCGACGTTTCCCATTTCTAAGTGTCCTGCTTTCAAGATCCAAGGGTCCGTACGTCTAGTGGGCGGTCCCTCGATCTCTTGCCAACCAATGATTGGTTGGTGACGAGTGAGGGACCTCCCACTATACGTTCGAACCCTAGGATCTAGAACTGTGAAGGCATGCCTTCACAGCATCACCAAAAGACGGAGTGCTGGCTTGAGGCTTCGAGACAAGACACGCCCCCCACACCTTGCAAAACGACAACATCTGGGATGTCTAACCCTGTTTTCTGAAATTCCTTATGAAACACATAGCTGTGACAGTTTGTCTTTCACATCCGTGGTTATTCCTCTGAGCAAATTCAAATCGTAAAATAGCTTCATTTAAAGTAATTCCATAAAGGATTTAGCGCATGCATGCCCGGGTAGTCTAGGCATATATAAGAGGCACGAGTGGTTCTATGTCAAATTGATTTCACTTGACTCCACCTATGACCGGACTAAACCATTCCCCGGCATGCAGTGGTCGTAACCACACTGACACGGAATGCCTGCAACAGATATCTGCTCAAGGACTGACATGAGCAGCCAATCAGATCTGGAAGTACTCGCCATGATGGGGATACACCTGTATCAGGTAAAAAGGCCTATACGAAATGACCAGACCCAGACCGCCACGTTGGCTCATTGAAACCTTCCTGCAAACAGGGTAAAAGCCAACCATTAAACCAAATCCAAATAACGCCAAAGAGAAAGCACGTGTGTGCGTGTGTGTGGTTGAATAGGTAGGGTTGATGGGTTTTGGGATGTTGTGGATCTGCAGAAAAGTAATGCACATGTTCAATGTTTCCCATTATACTGTAGGCCTATTTCTTTGATTGTTCAGTCAAAGTTGTGTAACAAAACATGTTTCCCATTGTTTTGTTCCGCTCTAATCATCATTTCATTGGTTTGTAAATACTACTATAATACATTGATATATCACATACTTTCCATTCAATTAAAAGTGGTGTTCTGTTTGAGAACAAACAAAACACCACGTGGCAGCATCTGAGAAGGCTGGGGTCACCGTGACCCAGGAACAGGGCATGCAGAGTTCTGTAGAGGTTTACCTAAAGCACCCCAGGATCAATATTATGAGCGTATGTATACCTGAGCTCCAAACATTAATTTCCTCTGACTAATCCTGACCCGGTCTGCGGTTGGCACAAGGGCCAAACATGTGTACATACTGTGAAACATGACCGGTCTCAGAATGGTTTTTAGAAGAATTGAGTGATTGCATGTATCGGTTTTCAGCATACGGATGTAGACACGCAGGCACGTTTTCAGGAAGGGAAGATGCACACATGTCTACTGAGGCTGTATGAATCCATTAGCTGAAACCATGGATGAAATTGCAATGGTCGCTCAGGGACCGACAATCTACACATCGGTAGATGTTTTTTTTTGTTAATGGCTATTTAAGTTGAACACCTGATTGGCACTTGATTTATCATTATCTGCAATGATCTATCCCTGATTGTTTTTCTACAGAAAGAAAAAAAGGCCAGGGAGATTCAATCTTGAACGCATCATTGAAAAACTCTAACAGAAAGAGAACACTCAGAAGCTGAGGAAACTGTAGAAGACCCGTCTCTTACTGTATTTAGTTTATATGATCGTTTCTTTTTTTTTAGTTTTAAGAACACCCCGTGAGTGGCTGTTTTGTTATCCATGTAGGTGGTCTAGCCGCAGTGTAGTCACTTACACATTTGAGTGTTTATCTAAGTTTCCACGTTCACTTTCATTTCGTAAACATCCCTTTGACTCATTGTCCCATGTGGCCATCATTATTCGTGCAATGTTTTCAGTCAACCATGACTCACCGCCGCTGGCCTGATCAGATCCATATTCCCCTTGTGGGTCGTACTCTTCGTCCCAATCACATTACTCCCTGCTGTGGGAAAGGAGAGAATTCCACACAAATGAAGACCATTTTCCTTTTTGTTCCTCTCTGTGCTGGCAGTGCTGCTGGATACCCTCTGAGATTGGACTGTGTGTGGTTTAGTAGTCCGACGGCGAGGGAATCTCCTTCACTCGCCGAACTCGGGTGATTTGGAGGTCGGATGAGTGTAAACCCGTGTTACAGCAAGCCGATGAAGAAATTATAATGTTTGTTATTTCCGCATGGCAAAAGAAACCATTAGTAATAGTTAAATGAAGGTTTGTGAGTAGCATTTACTCATAAAGTAGTAAACACTAAATTAGTATGTTTTTTACTGATCGTATTCATAGTATTCAGAGCTGATTCATGTATTGATGTAAACAACAGTTCTGTGGCCTCGCATTACAAATGATATCCTTTACATTTTACTGCAATGCAAAGGAAAGATGCTACCTGCCTAGACCTGGCGGGAACACATACATTGAAAGCTTTAAAATTGACTCTGGCACCAACCGTGCGACTGAAATTCACATGATTTGCCTCTATACATTTGTCATGTTTTCATTGGCTTCCTTGGATGTTTACTCAGAAAACACTTTTGGAGGACAGAACCTGGAGCACTGGTTTGCTTGCACTGGGATTCATTGCTTTGAACTTTGAAAACTCTTTGAAACTTGATGTTGGAAAGGGCACCCGTGTGTGAAATCAACTCATACAGCTTAACACAGCATATTAAACCATGGAATACAACGTTGTTCTTCAGAATAGTCTTAAGCGCACGCCAGGCTTCAAACACTAACACCCAAACTAGCACATCTGATAGGAAAATAATTCGATAATTTAAGATTAGATAATTTAAGATAAAATAACTTGATGATTTAAGATTAGATAACTTTAGATCAAATAAGAGGCCAGACACAACTGGTGATTTCTGAAATGTGAACTAAACGGTATGTCGAGGTCTTTCGTGAAAACATATCAGAAATGAAATTTTGGACATAAAGAAACCCTGACCCAAGTCTTTATTCTGACCTCTGTCTATTGTTGATGTTGTGCACGGCAAAGACATCTACTCTTTATTATGAGGTTTTCCATGTAAGTGAATATCCTTCAAGTCACTCCTGAAAAACCTCTATCTCACCTTGATGTCTCACATTGCTTTGGGGTCAGAGGTGCAAAAAAGACCGCAAAAAGGTGCTGAAGGTTATCCTCCTCCGCCTTTCCCTTTGAAATCGAAGCACCCCCAGCAACCCCCCCCCACCACCCCCACCATACCCCCCACCCCCCCCTCCCTGTGCCAAAACCTAAACGGATTTCATAGTTCACAAGCTGTGGTTGAGGCTTCTCAGGGGCTGTGGAGCGATACCCACTGGAACCAATGGATGACCCTGCCTCCGCCCTGTGTGGATTCCCAAAGCGAGTGGCGCCGTTGTAATGAACCCAGACCCGTCATGGGGGGGGGGGGGGGGGGCAGCGGGAGCGATCAGGGAAGGTCTCCTGAATAAAACAGGACAATGTTGAACTGCCGCTCCACTGGAATTCAAATGATGTATCTATAATTTGATAAACACACACACACACACACACACACAAACACACACACACACACATATGGTGGATTGTATCAGGGATAACCGGTTCCAAGAACATTGGTACCACAGTGGGTCAGTTTGTCACTGATACAAACACACAAACGGTAAACCGACAGTATGCTATTACAATGATAGGGCAATTGGAATTATGTTGGAGATATTCTCGGAGGAATTGGCTGCCAAACCCACAAAAACCAATGAATGCACGGCTTGATGGACACAAATTGAAGACATGTGCCTGGCTGAGAAAAGAGGGGCTGTGCTATGGCTCCCCACTGCTTACCTGGTTGTTAACATTGAGGAATGAGACCCCGCCGAGGCGAGTGGGGGCCCCAAGGGCGAAAAAGAGAAGGGTTTCTGTCCTGAGAGACACACTGACCCCCTTCCCCACATTTGGTCATGAAATGTGTGGTGGGGCGTCAGTGAGGCAAACAGAAAAACAGAACCGTAATTTGGTGTCTATCTGTGTGATGTTTCAATTCAGAATGATATTCTCAAAAATCAATCAATCAGCCATGTTCAGAAACAGATCTGCTCACGAATGGAATGTGTTATTGACATGTTTTTGGCTTTATAACATCGGATGGCTGACGGGTTGCGTGCACACGTCGTGTAAAAACATTTCAAATCAATTCAGTGGAAATGACTAAAGCTATAGGGATGATTAAAGAAGGAGACGGGTTTCCCTGACCACACCTCGTACTGCGCCTGTTGAGGGTAATAATGTGAATGGAAGGGCGTTGCCAGTTCATCTTAAAGGCAGGCTCTGGAGATTGTCTCGTTAAAAAAGCAGCAAAAAATAAATAAAGAAATGCCACGAATTCCATTTTATTAGGAAATACTGGCCTGTGTCCAATCCTGCTGCATCGTAAATTCTACATCTATTCTGTATCGTGAGGAATTCTGGTTATATTTTCGACAGGACTATATATGTATTCTATGTGTCTCTGTTTATTAGTTATTGGATGTTTGACCAAGAATAAAGGTGCATTTCTTAAGTGATTTCCAATAGGATACATTGGTGCTTGGACAAATCTGAGCTATTGTTGGTGCCCCACACACTACCTCTCCTCTACCTTCCAGACTGGTTTCCAGATCCTTTGTTTCACAGCGACTGGGGATGTTTATAGCATTTATACATGAGCTAGGCTAACATCTCAACTAAGTTCATAAACCTTTTCAACTCTTGTCTGTTTACATGATTTAATCAAAAGACTATAAAATGCAACGTTTTACGTTTTACTACTCGTGGGTGGCTCAGAGTAAACAATCGCACAACCACCTCCCTGGTGGTTGTGCGATTGTTTACTTAGCTTTGCTTCGGAATCTGACATTGGTATTAGCCTATCCGTTTAGCACCTACACAAACAATAGTGTGCTAATGTTATGGGTTTGTTGATAGAGAAAGATGAGACTTGGGTTTTCTTGAAAATAAATTCCAAATTTGATATGATCTAAATGTGCTTTGATTTAAACATGACCTGTTGATGGTGTTTTCATAAAAAGGCAATGCAATAATATATAGATGACGCCAATCATCTATAAATTATAGATGGGGGGGGGATTTCATGTTAGTTAATAAGAAACCTCACCACATTTGGCTACTTATATATATATAAAATAATAATTGTTTCTTCAATTTCATTCTGTATCCTAAAACATACTTGTTGAACAGAAACCAAAATTCAGCCTTGCCTATTCCTTAAATGAATTGTTTTAACACTGCCTCGTTGCTCAGACTGGTCTCAGGCTCTCCCGTTCACTTGCAGTAAGTAAGGTAAGTAAGTAAGGTAAGTAAGTAAGGTAAGTAAGTAAGGTAAGTAAGTAAGTAAGGTAAGGTAAGTAAGTAAGGTAAGGTAAGGTAAGTAAGTAAGGTAAGTAAGTAAGGCTTTGTCTGCGAGACTACAGGCTCAGAGAATGCCTGAGGGCAATCTATTCCTGATGGTGAGTTTTTGTTGCCATCCTGTGGTGCCAAGACGTACACCCCGGTCTTACATTTTTATTTATTTTAATTTTTTATACAGCATCAATTGCAGACAAAACACTTTTTATAAGAATTCTGAATACCCCCTTTATACGATTCTTTCTCTAAATGAAAATTGTATTATAATATTATAATTTGGAATTTGGAAGAGGCATTTGCTGTTACTGTTCGGGCATAGCAAAGTAACCAAAGAACGAATATATCTACAACATAACTTTGTAGATATGATATAATATTCGAAAAAGTATATAAAGATACCTCCGATCAAATCCATCCAACTTTCGACATTGCCGTGTTTGAAACACCCACGCGTTACGTCGTTACCATGACAACGAATGCTGACACGTAGGCGTTAAGGTGGCAAGAAGCGAACAACGTGCTAATTCGACCTCTTGTTAGCAGCATAGTAATTGGAGGTATAAGAATGTCAAAGATGAAGGTGAATAACAATATACGTAGCTGGCATGCTTCAGTCACGTTCATATAATTCATAAGCTAGATGAGTTAAATAACGTTAGCCTTCTTAGGTAGTCATGTTTGCTTTGTGAGCTGATATTTGTTGGTACATTAAACAACAATCGTGTTACCTCATTTTCCCAGACATCAGGATACAAATGTTTACACGGTTATCATACAAAAGGAGATCGGTAAGTACTTCAGTAACTTGGTGTGCATTACAATTAAAAACAACAACAATATTGACCAGGATAGAACAGATGAGCGATATGTGGTATCTTCAACTTCTAGGGAGGAGCGGACATGTGTGACTTATAAATGCGGCCTTCTCAACACAATTCAGGACGTCCTGCGCCAACGGCCAGGTTGGATTGAAGTCAAGGAGTAAGTGTTGGTGTGTAAAAAAACGAACTAAATAAAAACGGTTGCCATCAATTGTGTATATATCATGTAGTTACCTGAAACAGTGTAGGCTTGTTATGTAACCATTCACCTTTTGAACATAAGAGTGTTATGTTCAACTTACAGTGATGGAGAGTGGGACTTCAACTGGTGTGATGTCACCTGGCTGAGAGAGAATTTTGATAATTCTTACATGGAGGAACATGTGAGGATATGTCACTTCCGCAACCATTACGAGGTGGGCCAGTGTCATTCATACAACCGTCCTATCACCATTTAGTCATTTAGCAGATACCTTTTATCCAAAGTGCCTTAAAGTGAATAATTGTAGATGCATGCGCACATAGGGGTAGGCACCTAAGCTCAAGGATGCCTGCAGGTAGACTGCAGACATTGGGGTTTGAAGCCAGAACCCTTCGACTGGGAGTCAAATACTGGCCAGTCTATCCTGCCCATATGTAATCAAACCCTGGAGATACCAATGCATGAAACATGACAAATAATGGCACCAATAAAAACAATGAACTGTTGATCCCTTTCCATTAAATCAGGCTGATGTTTCAGCTGACGCGCAAGAACTTCATGGTGAAGAACCTGAAAAGGTATCGCAAATACCTCGAAAGAGAGGCGGGCCGGATGGAGGCAGCCAAATGTGACTTCTTCCCCCGGACCTTTGAGCTGCCCAGCGAGTATCACCTGTTTGTGGAGGAGTTCAAACGCAGCGCTGGCAGCACCTGGATCATGAAGCCGGTGAGCTGCAGTACACCCTTCTGCTTCCTTCTGCGCTGCTCTACAATGGCTGTGCAGTGTTAATACAATACACAACAATGCTCCAATGTGAACTACACCATCCACAGCACTGATCTGCACATTGTGAGGATTCTCCTCGGAACAATCTTGTGATTTACCTTAAATCCTGCTAAAGCCGTATTAGGCTATGTGATAAATGGATCAGGTGGTTATCTATATATAAATATTAACCTACGTGATTGGATCACTCGGGGAAAAAGGTTGGTTGTCTGCGGGGCATAATGGGGGAGGTGGTTCAGTAGGTGAACAGAAGCTACAAGCCGTAATTGATCCACGGGTCAGCTATGGATTGTAGGGTTAATGTTAATAGTGTTGAAACATATGTTCCCTCGTTGCGTTTGCTTCATGAAGAGGAGCTGGTTCTGCTGTTGAAGGGACCTAACTCTGATGTGTTTATTTTAAAGGTAGCAAGATCTCAAGGAAAGGGTATCTTTCTATTCCGGAAACTAAAAGACATCATGGATTGGAGAAAGGTAATGCTCCATTTGCCACCAGAAACCCATTCAAAAAGGAACTATTTTGAATTGAATACACCAATGTGTTGCTGTAGGATGGCACCCGCTCAGAGGAACAGAAGAACGACGTGCATGTGGAGAGCTACGTGGCTCAACGCTACATAGAGAACCCGTACCTCATAAGCGGTAATCAGTAGTATCAACAAATTTTAATAAACACAAATAGTAACACATTCTCAACTTTTTCACAAATATTCGCTTTAAAACCCACGCGGAGCAGGTAAGAAAACAAAACAATTACATGCATATAGAATAGAAACGGAGGAAACAATCAAACTCCAATCCACAGCCTGTTGTGTGAGCATACACATGTCCTCAACAATCGCTCCTATGTATCGTGTCTGTCATTGCGTCCTGAATGTCTGCCCGTTCTGCGTATTTCGCTAAAGGCGTTTTCTCTCCCGCAGGCAGAAAGTTTGATCTGAGGGTCTATGTGATGGTGACATCAGTGAGTAGTGAGCTTTGGAATTCACAATGACTCATGCACGTCCTACCTTACACCCCCCCACCCCCCACCCCCCCCCTGCCCATCCTACCTGGGAAAACCATGGGTGTGTTTGTGTGTGTGTGTGTGTGTGTGTGTGTGTGTGTGTGTGTGTGTGTGCGCGGGTGTGTTTTTCAGTACATTCCATTGAAAGCCTGGCTATATCGAGATGGCTTCGCGCGGTTCTCCAGCACACGGTTTTCCCTGAGCAGCATCGACGATCAGTGTATCCACTCCTCACGCTCACCCTTATATTTTGGGAACAAGGAGTGCTTTGTGTGCACAGGCCCGCCTCTGCGGAGTGTGACAGAACAACACTGAACATCAATGCCCACTCTGTTGCCCTAATTGTTTATTTTTTCTTTTTTTTTCTTAAGAAAATGAATCATTGATTAAGCTTCTGGCTGACTGGTTTTATTCAGCCTTTGTTTCCAATACAATCTCTTTCATCTTGGTCCACACTGAGAAGACGTGATGATGCTGTCATGTGTGTGTGAATTCTCCTTAACGCATCACCTCAGATGTGCATCTCACTAACGTAGCTGTTCAAAAGACAGCGCCGGACTACGACCCTGAAAAGGTCAGAAATTCACGACTCTTAAATGCATGTCAGGCAATCATTTGTGCGTGTATATGTTCTTTGGTACATTTTTGCTGGAGCTTCATTTAGATGCCCAACTGTCTTGCCATGGTGGTGGTAGGGCTGTAAGTGGCAGATCCAGCAGCTTCGCAGGTACCTGACTGCCAAGCACGGCCGAGAGACGGTGGAGACCCTGTTCAAGGAGATGGACAACATCTTCATCCGCAGCCTACAGAGTGTACAGAAGGTCATCATTAATGACAAGCACTGCTTTGAACTCTACGGATATGATATCCTACTGGATGACATCCTGAAACCGTAAGAGAGCTTTCTCTATCTTTACTTTTTTACCTAGCTCTCTATATCTCTCGCTCTTTCTCACACACACACACACACACACACACACACACACACACACACACACACACGCACACACATGCACACGCACGCACACACACACACGCGCGCGCGCACACGCATACACGCACACGCACACACGCGCGCACACGCATGCACACACACACACACACACACACACACACACATGCACACACACACACGAACACGCATACAATGTAAATCTGCTAGCTTTTGCATTGAAAAACGATGTAGCAACATCCCATAGGTGTGCAAGATCCCTGTGAGGCAAATTGATCATGTCGTATATAGCCGAATAACAAATATATCGTTACATGGACTTGGCCGTTTTTTGGCTACACACAAATCACCTGAAAGACGCAATCCAAAAAGTCAACTTTATTTCAAAAGGTCTAGAGAACAAAGTCCTGTGTATCCGAACATGAGCAAAAGCTGGGGGTTAAAGGATAATTGATGATGGCTAAGTAAGCGTAAATGGCCGTGCACAACTGAACCTTTCTCCATAGGTGGCTAATTGAAGTGAATGCCTCCCCGTCGCTCACTGCCAGCAGTCAGGAGGACTATGAAATGAAGTGTCAGCTGCTGGAAGACACGCTCCACATAGTGGACATGGAGGGAAGGTAAGGAAGGAAGGCAATACTCTATAGACCTCCTGTTCTGGAATAGCTTATGAAGAAGAATGTAATAATTCCCAGACAGTAGATAGGGTTTCCCCCTTCCTGCCAAACATCTGTCTCTAACACACCCCCCCCCCCCCCCCACACTGCTATTGAGGACCTTCTCGCTCTGCCCTCATCCCGCTCCCTGCCAGAGCCCAGTCTCTGACCCCCACTGTTAGTTGATCAGACAGTAAATATGTTGCGCCTTCATCCTTTTATTTATTTTTTCTCCCTGCCAAACATCTGTCTCTATCACCCCACTACTCTCACAGAGTTGATCAAACACTTGATGTGGATTCACCCTCATCCTGTTCTCATCCTCCTCCCCGCCAGACCTCCGTCTCTAGCCCCCTACTGTTCTTAAGGATCTGTTCACGGGAGCAACTGAGGGGTTGGTATTAATATCAAATGGCCATTCTGTCATCTTACAGTCCAACATCAGATCCCCCGCAGACCAACAGGTCTGGGGGCCATCTTACCCAGGTATCACACCCCGCCAATTGTTCAACCTAGAGAGGGTGTAGGCGGTTTGTGATTGGCCTTTTCTGTATAACGGTAACCCAATAGGAATCAGGGGATTGCACCTTTCTGTATGAGATAACAGGTAATGATTGGAAGGTATCTGAAAGCCCCGCCCTTGTCATGTGTTTTGATACAGTATACTGTGTTTCGTGATGAATTAAAAACATAATAATGAGACAGTGACACATAATGGGACAGGACACGTGATGGGAGAGAGTAACACATAATGGGAGAGAGTAGCGCATAATGGGAGAGAGTAGCGCATAATGGGAGAGAGTAACACGGAGCAGGAGAGTGACCAGAAGAGGGTAAACCATGAAGCAGGATGGCGTTGGTTGTCGGGGTTTCCCTGCGTGAGGCCACGAATAAACCAAATGAACCTCTTCACTTACATGTACATTTCAGTCAAGTCAGTTGCATTTGAATTGCCCTCACTTCATTCGATTAACCCTACAGCCATTCATCCATCTGTCTGCTAACCACTTGTACGGGTAAGGGTGCCACCGTCATCACTTCCTCAGCAGCCCAGTGCTCTGAAAGTACATAGGTCTCCGGCCCTTGGTTTGCTGACGCATGCGCAAAGACGAGAAGCCCTGTGGGGAAAGCGGTCCAAACGGGCTAGCTAGTGCAAAAGGGGGATCACATTGCTATGGGTCGTAGGGGTAGAATCTGCAGTTGCAGTGAAGCGGGCCCCGCTTGTTACAGAGCAACGTAACTCGGTAGCAAAACAATACATTCGCCCTCATCCCCAGCCCGGGGTCTCTCATCCCCCAGAGAAAGCCCTCTGGTCGGAGACAGAGACATTATGATGCATGGGCCAGAAGCAGCAGTCTGTGACCTGACGAGCTGTGTCTGTGGCCCGCTAGGCTGACAGGCAGGGAGAAGAGAGTGGGCGGCTTCGACCTCATGTGGAACGACGGGCCCGTCTACAGAGAGGAAGCCAACCCCGAGACACCCAGTAGCTCCTGTTTCACCGCCAACACCCACTTAGGTAAGTTGGCTGCAGCTGATGAACATGTATTTTTTGAAGTCTTAATTATTGATGCCACTTGACCTGTAAAATATTTAAACGTGGACTAGGATTTCAGTGACATTTTCTTGGATATGAGCTAATCATGGGTGCTGAAAAACCCCTAATACAGCATGCATTATGTTGCTATGTTTCAGGGTGTGTGAATGACAGGAAGAGGCAGCTACGGCAGATTTTAAAGCCATTTCCTGGTCAGAAGAGGATATGATTGTCAAGTAACCAATGTTGTATTTTGTTTTGTATTTATTTACTTGGCGAGTAAAAAGTACCCATTTTAAATGAGTGCAAAACATTTATTTCTATGCCTTACAAATACTTGCAGTCAACATTGAGAAAATACATACAACAATCTTTAGCGTGCAATGTAACAATGTGCTATGCATGTATATAGTTTATAGACCACCAGTCCCATAACCTATGGCTTGGATGCTTTTCATAAATGTCAAGTGAAGGGAAACAACCTCAAACACATCAACCATTGTTTGAGCCAGCATTTTCAATAAACATGTTTACATGGTGACTGTTAAGACATTCTACCATAAATAGTATCCTAGAGAAAAGTATACATTGTATGATATATATGAATTGTTTTTATGGTACTTTTTAAACCACTATGTAAACTACGATTGAAATGGAATCACTTGATTGGCCAATGGTCAAGCTGACAGACGATACAGAAAATATACATTCAGCTTATTTGGTAGATTATTTTCTTTTGCACATGAACATGTATACATAACAATGTAAAGCATGGATGAACATCTAACATAACATATTTCCAATAAATATAACTATCATATACAAAAATCTGGAAAAATATGCATATTTTTGTAGCAAACATTACACTATCTCTCACACACGAGAAAAAGCTCAGCTCTATGCAAAATATTTTGTAGTGAAACTACAATTCAACTTTGTTCAAACAAAAGCCCTTATGACCGAAATATGACAACCACAAGTACATTTGAAAGAACTTCATTTCAACACAACTCTTTTTCTTTTTCACTAATAATGTAGCTGAACAAACGTCTTAAAAGGTGAGGCACCAAAGATGGCGTGAAAAAGACAGACAAAAAAAAAAGCACTCTTATGAACAAATACATTCCAACATGAAAAAGAAGACGTTTACTCAAAGACAAATACGTGATGACTCAGATATACCCACTATTACTACTTGGTCCATGTTGATTTTTTCAAAATATACAGATTCCTATTCTATATGTATTCCTACATCAACCGCATGTACTAGAATGGTTGCAGTGTAACAAACCTTTGGTTACATCAAAAGCAGAACTACGTTGTACTATGTGAAATCTCGTACTGTGTAAAGGTTTATGAGCTGGAGAAAGTGCAAATTCATGATCAAAAACGACATTTACATTGATGTCTGCATATTCCTTGTATATATGAGTCTTGCAATATGCTTCTTTGCTGTTTTATCACTAGACTTGTTGTTATATCACTATTAATATTGATATTCTGACTGCAGCAAGCAACGGTTTCATTTTGACTGCTGTAGAACAGTGACATGTTAGTAATACACATATTACACATAAAGCAAGGATAAGTTGAAGCTTCTCAATTTAGTAACCATTAAGTAAAGCGTAATAACTATAGTACCAGTTTACTTAGCTACGAAGTGCACATTTTTTGCTTTGCCATTGGGCTTACTACCAGGTGGTGGTTTAGATAGAGACGGCGTCTCTTTCGCCGTTCTCTTCATGCTGGGTTTTGGGGCCGTTCCTCCCGTCTCCGTTCTCTGCCAGTCCCGCTCTGCTTTCTTGGCCGCGTTCAGCTCTCGTTTCCCTGCGGACGTGATTCGTTTCTCCACGTTGGGGCCTTTAGTGCCACCGCTGCCGGGCTCCTTCTTCACATCCGTCTCGGAGTTGGCTCGGACGCGACCCTTCCTCGGCTGACCTCTGGCAGTAGCGACCTGGCCCCCACTAGCCACCTGGCTACCACTACCGCCACCGCTAGCGACATGGCCACTGCCGCCGCTAGCCACCTGGCTACCACTACCGCCACCGCTAGCGACATGGCCACTGCCGCCGCTAGCCACCTGGCTACCACTACCGCCACCGCTAGCGACCTGGCTACCACCACCACTAGCTTCTGGTTCCTGGTGGTGGGTCTTCCTGGCATTTCCCGCCGCCTGCATCTGTTTGACGTGACTCTTCGCTGACGACGGGCTCACTGGAGTCTGCCCACCACCACCACCACCACCACCACCACCACCACCTCCTCCTCCTCCTCCTTGCCCTCCTGAGGCCCTGCCATCTGAGGAGGCGGCCCGGCTTTCGCTGCTGCTGCGCTTGGGGGGCGCCCCGGTTCTGGACCTGCGCTCCATCAGGGGACTGAGGCGCGAGTGGCGCTGGTAGGCGTACGGCGAGCAGCTCCCGTTGCACAGCGGGTAGCGGATGTGACACTGGGGGCAGACGGGATAGCGACTCAGCTGCTGCTGGGTGGAGGCAGGCGACGTAGGCGTGTTGAGGGACACAAAGGGGGGTGCTCGCTGGCCCTGTCGCGGCCCCTTGGGAGAGTTGAGGCGGGTCGGGGGAGCGGTGTGAGGCCTGGGCGGGTGGGACGCCGCTGCGGCGGCGGCGGAGGCGGAGGACGGCAACCCCAGCTGCCTGTGGCGGCTGCCGGCCGTGCGGCTGCTCTCTGCCTGCACCGTCTGGATCTGGTGCCACTCCAGCTGCAGCAGCCGCTCCAGGTACTTCTCCAGCGGCCCCACCGGCTTAGGCCTGGGGGCGCTGCGGCCCTCGGTGTGGAGGAACACAGCCAGCTGTCGCAGGCTCCAGCTGTTGAAGGGGGGAGGCAGGAACTCTGGGTAGCTGAAGGTGAGCCTCTCCGCGTCGTCCTCTTCCTCCTCGTCGCCCGCGGCCCCACAGGGCCCCGGGAAGTCTGGCGGGAAGTCACTGGTGTTGATGACCTCGGCCCTCAGGTTGAGGTGAGGAGGGGTGCAGGGGGTGCAGGGGGAGGGGAGGATGGGCAGCCGCTCGGAGTCAGACAGGTCGCTGGCACTGTCTGTGTCGTCCTCATTCTGGTTGTAGTGGCGGTGCATTGCCTCTGGAGCGGGGGCCGGGGAGTGCATTGGCATGTGGCGCAGGCCAGAGATGGGGGAGAGAGGCAGAGAGAGGGCCCTTCGGTTTTTGCCCATCCTACTTTGATTCTGATCCATTTCGTTGCAGCACGGTGCCAATCGCTGCTTTTCACGCTTCTCCTCTTTCCTTCGTGTCGAAGAGTGCTTGGGGGCTTGCGATTTAACCGGTCCGTCGTCTTGAGGGCTGTAAAAACAAGTTTATGTGAGGAAACCTTGGCAAATTTACCACTAGGGGTTTAACTAACCCAAAGACATGTACATATAATTTCCAGTACCCTTCCTTCATATTACCTTGAAAGTTTGCTTGTGTTTCTTGTGATGGTAGCTTTGACCTTGCCTCCTCTTGACTGCGTTCCCTGTAATCAAATAGATGAGATGGATGGGAGTATTATCTCTTACATCCACCTGCAAACATATTATTATTATTTCATAACAGCCACTGGCTCACCTTGTGGACAGTTGCTACCAAGTCCTTTTCCTGACCCAGACCTGGTAGGCCATTCTTCAACTGCCCACTTGCCTTTTTCACCTTGTTTCCCTTTTTTGAACTATGGAAACAGATGAAATAACAATAACATAAAGATCGTCGTTTCGTTAAGAGTAATGTTTGAAATTGCATACATTTGCTTGGTGAAGAAGCTTACCTTGTCACAAGTCCAGTATTTTCCGCGTTTCGAACCTTAATTTTATCCTTTGAGGAAACGCGTTTCAGTGTCGTGGATGCTGTTCGCTCCTGCATGATGGGTCCCATTTTGCAGGTTGTTTTCACTCCAAGAAATGAGGTATTCTAGCTATAGAATACAACCTACATCTCGTCTAAGAGATTCAATTCCTAAAATGATAACGTTAAAATTCAAAACGTCCAGTTTCGCAGAAATCCTGCTGCGCATGATGCGCATAAGCACCAGTCTTGATATTCCAGTCGTTTTTATTCGAAATAAATAAAATACCATAAAACGCATCTACGTACGTCCCTGTTTTTAGACTGGCATTTTCCTTGACGTTAAATATAAATGACGCGTTTTCAACGGGTAAGCTTTGTTTGATTCGCCTTCCCTGTCAAATGGGTTTGTTTACCTGCTGATAACTTGCTGCTTGCGCTTTATGAAATACTACAACGATAGTATGGGGATTGTAGTTCACGGCAATAAGTAATTTTCACACATAACCTGTGTTGAAAGGTTTAGTAGATGTTCAACTCTAAATGTCACAATTTTCCATCTATTTAGCGATGAATCTAATATAGTCCATGCGAAAAACAATCCAGGGAATGTAATAGTTAACGGTCCAAATCTTAATATACTCAATTACCCATAAGCCTTTGTACATTCTCGTCCTTCTGGGTCGTCTCAATAGCTGCGCGCACATTTGTAGCTCTTCAACGGAACCTTGGATTTGTATAGCATGCGTGCAATTTGTCTGCATTGCTTATGCGTGTTTTTATCGTTATAAGTCAGATATCATTGCGGAAGTCACAGAGGAACGACTGACGCACGGAAATGCGCAACTTCATTGCTCATTGTTATCATTTTTTAATATAACTGGTGGATCAAGCCTCGACTACAACAAGCCTATGCTACATCTTGCATTTGTTAATCCATTGCTGCATATCGTGGTGAGGTATTACAGTCTTATTAACCCGTGTTTCAGTGGATAAAAAATCTAAATGTACGGCAGATTTGGATGAGAACGCATACTGGATCTGCACGTAGCACACTCCTTTTGCTCACGCCCACTCTCTTCTTTTCCAAGCCAACAATCAAATAAAACATTCGATTATTTAAATGACTGACTTGGTGCGAATGTGTCTTTTTCGCCGTTATAATGAATTAATTTCCTTCAAAAGTAAAAGTATATTATGTATAAGTATATGAATGTATATGCTATACTTATTCAAACTTATATTCTGTCCAGGAAAAGATGGAAAGAGGTTGGTGTATTGGAAATGCAAGGATTCCCCGCAGTGATACTGATGGTTCCTTCAGCAATGCCCCAAAGTCCTGCAAGACAATCAACCTGTCTGAAATGCTCAGTGCTAATGAACACGCGCCAGAAAGGAAACTGATTCCAATCCGACCCCCAGCCCGCAGAGTCTCTCCACCCAAGGAACAGCAAGAGCTAAATCAGGGCCTCTCCTGTGAACCCGTACCCAGACCCATCATCCAGAGACGCTCCAAATCTCTGCCCTCCCCGCAGGAAAGGAAGAAGCATTTTAGAAATGTCAGGGTGCGTTTCGCTGACTCGTTAGGGCTTGACCTGGAGGACGTCAAGCTCTTCAAGACCGGCGAGGAACCCTTCATACCCCAACACGTCGCCTTCAGATTACTGATGGGCGCCGAGTTGACCGACGGCACGCATCTGGAGATCTCCTTGCCATACCTGAAACCTGTTTTCTCCCAGCAGCCCGGGGATCAACCAGAGTTCCTCCATCGCCTCCACAGGCAGAAAGTGTGCCTTGAGCGGGTGTTGTGTTTTGAACTGGGCGTCATCGGCATCACCCAGGTGCTGAACTTGCACTTTGATAAGGAGGTGAGCGTCCGCTATTCCTTCACAGAGTGGAAGAGCCACACGGAGACCAAGGCCTCCTGGGTGCAGAGCGTCACCCGGCCTGGCGACGGAGGCGGCCATCTCAGCGTTGACACCTTCCGCTTCCACCTGCCTGTGCCCCCGTTCCTGCAGCCGGGGGCGGTGTTAGAGTTTGCCGTCCGATACAGTGTGTGTGGGGTGGAGCACTGGGACAACAACGACGGGCAGAACTACAAGCTAGTGAGCCACAACTACAAGCTCACCGTTCCCAAGGAGTGCGAGGACAGCATGGTGCACTTCCTCTAAAACAAAGGGAGAAGACTACTGCTGAGGGGACATCCCAGGATCATTTTGGTTTGTTTATGACTACGTTTTAAAAATAGCCATTTAGCCGTGGAGTAGGTTTGCACTCATAGGGTATTTCCCTTCATATCATTTTTTTGTAGATTGAAAGCAAATCAATCACTTTGAAATAGCCAAAGCTGAATTTCACCAATAGGGAGAAATAACACAATTGCACTTTTTGTATGTAGTATAAGTAGTAAAGCAGTAAATATAGCCAGACAATTCGCAAATGCATGTTAGTCTGGAACCTCTCAGTTCATTTTTGATTTCCAAGGGGCGTTATCAACGGGCGCGGACCAAAATGCCATCGCAATTGGATAGACCTACAACCAATCAGAGCAACTGAACGTGTTACACATCAGCGGCAGCCAACTTGGTTGTTTATGAAAATGCCTCAACGGCGCTCCCAAAGGCCGCTCCACTGTACAATCATCGTATTAGAGCCGCTGCATGTTAGCTAAACAGTTGTGATTGGCCCGAACCTGGCCAGGTCTGCTTGAAATCAGTCTGAACAGGAGGGTGGCCAGACACATATTCCAGCGCAAATGAAACATGAGTTTGCCGATTCGTCTGGTTCCCAGGCTAGCGATACAGTACAGTACAGTACAAACCACAAATAAAGATAAATAGACATTTGTTTGGTTTTGACCTGCACTTTAAGATACGATAAAAGAACTGTAAAATAAATGTACTTTATTAATCCGAGATGGGAAATTTGTAAACATCCAGCTCAACTTGGATGAAAAAGTAACTACTGTTAGTAATTTAAGATTAAAAATTTTTTTGCTACTGTGTTGATGTTGTTTAAGTATTTTGAACTAAATATTAAGTATATAAACTCAAAACATATCAACTATCCGGAGATTATATATTTTAATGTAGCAATAGACTAATCCACCGTTCTTTTTTTTCTTTTTCTTTTTACATATTAAAGCAATGTGTTATATTTTAACATTGTGCGATTGTCTTGTTTTCGGAGTTTGCATAGCAAGTTATCGCGTCTTAATTTGCAAGAAGGCTATTGAAAGAAGAATACAGGCCTACGCGTATTACAACTGAATTATAACTGCTACTCCCTACAACATAGTGGACATAGTTACATTGGCAATCTTTCAACTTGTTTAGAATGTAATGCCAAGGCGCATGCGTGGGCGAACGATATTTCGCGCGCTCTGATCTAAAAAGGAAAAGGACCGTGCAAATTGCACTTATCGATCAGATTTACACTCTTTAACGTATTGAAAAAAATGCAGTCGTGAGTATGGTTTTCATTGTTAACTACTTGATTTTGTGGAATCGTATCTAAAGAAAAAGTTATTAATAAAATAGAACATAAACATAACCTTTTAGGAACGATTAGCAAAAGTCAACCGCTAGCAACACATTCAAGTTAGCAACATCATAATAACGGACAAGTCATTAGAAAATGCATTAATTCATTCATCCTCATTCATTCATTCTTTTTTTTTATTATGAATGAGTTATCTTGCATAACCATGTACCTTAAGAGGAGTCAGATGTAAAACCTGTTACTGTTACTAAGCCAGTATTTTCTTTAGCCTGCAGTGACCTTGATGAAAAAGATAACGTTACAGAACTTTCATGTAAATGCCATGGCGCCTGGCCAGGATCAACTGGTGAGATTATGAACATCAGCTGTTAAATAATGGATCCTATCAAATACAATATTTCTGAGGTGAGTGTGGGAATTCAATCCAACCCCTGTTTGTAGTTGGAAAAGCTGGTTGATGAGGCACTGAGCAGCAGCAACTTCCAACCTCTGGATCTGTTTTTGGAAGAGGATTCATCCCAACGCACTGCCGTAAAATGTTCCAAACAGTTCCTCTTCAAAGTGGACAAACTTGTAAACATGGTAAGAATAACAACTTTTTACAACCACAACACTATTCATATGCTATATTAACATGCTGTTTGGAAGAACAGTCAATGGTGTCTATCTTGTATGCAGTGTTTGGATCACAAGGATGCCAAACACGCAAGTTTGGGTTTCACCATCCTCTACAAGTGTGGCAAGAAATTATCCTTTCCTGGAGGCCTAGGACCATCTGAAATCATCGCTCAAGGCTTTGTCAAGAAGATAAGGATTTTAAAATGAAATGCATAAGTGTGGTTAGTTAATATATCAAATAAGTACATACATTAACATGTTTCATATCATTTTTTTGTATGTACATGGTTGATTGGTTTGAGAAATGCAGGCAACTATGGATCCAGCGAGGCCCACAGAGAGATGAGGCCCTGCTATCCCTTGCTGAAGATTTCTTTGATTCATTGATGGTAAGCTTGTACACACTACAGTTACTCATCTAAAGGGTTAAGATGGGTTAAGGGTTAAGAGAGGTTATTACAAATAGTAATAAAAGAAGCCATCTTAATGGGAAAAAAAAACATTGGCATCTTGTCATTGTAAGAGAAAAAAGATTATATATAATTTGTGTAAACACAAAAATCTTTTTTTCAAATATAGCTTTATATAATTTCAGCTTCATCACCAAATGCAAAAGGTCTGCCATTTAATCTCTATTTTTCTCTCTCTCACTCTATCTTGCTCATAGGCTGTCCATGAAATAAGCAAAGAGGGTAAGTTTATACTCTTGACAAGATGACACTTTGATTTATGTTTGTCACTCTATTATACAATGCCTGTGTATTTCTACATGAGACCTAAAGGCATCCTAAAACCAACATTCAAACATTCCATTTCCAACAGCAACAAAAATACATATTCCCTTCAACACAGTTAATATTAGTAGCAAAGATGGAGGGGTATATTTCTTTCAACATTTGCCATCATTCACATCAGTCATTTTGAAACCAAAATGTTTGATTGTTCATCAAATAGTATGTTCTCCTTCACACCTTTTGTATTATTTAGTTGCATGAATGTTTGGAAACTCTGCTTTACTGTTTTCTTAGTGAGTTATGAGTCCCTTCCGCTCTCTCAATATCTGATCTTTTGAAATTTTAGGACGATTGATGATCTTATTGTTTAATGGGGGAATTGTGTTGTTTAAAGTATGATATGTTAATACGTATTTCACAGCAACATATCAAGTCACAGATATCTTCCTGCATCCAATTGGCCAGTTGGCTGCACACCCGATAATCTACATACTGATAAAAAAAGAGGTATGACATAAATATATATTATATAAGAAAAATATTTATAAATATATATATATTTTTGTTTGTGGCAACAAGTCAAGATGGGTCCTTGGTATTTTAGTATGTATGATTCCATTAACAATGATAATATGATGTGATAATATGAATAACGATATCATCATTAATAATAATATCTCCACAGGCTATTAGAAAATTCAACATGGTTCTTGACAAAATGCCAGACGAACTGAAAAAGGAGAAGAAGATATTTTCCTCACAGGAAGCTTCAGATGTAATGTAGGTTCTGTAAACTGCATCACACTAACATATACTTGTGTTCTCTATTATACACCACAGTTAATATAGTCTCTGACTGCAAATCTTCGCAATTTGTCTGTGAAACAATTTTGCTTGATGATGCCTATAGGTAGGCTGTTGCCATTGGGGATCGAACCTGAAACCTTACAGCTGGGAGTGGAACATAAACAAGCTAATGAATATTTCCTTTGCTTTTCTCTCTTGCTTTTACCCAGGACCAAGCTGGCTGGCCAGATATTGGATGGCGGTGGTAAGTGTTGCCCTGTGTTGCTTAGATATCAGACCTTACCTTGACACTACACACCCACATGATCTGTGTGTGGGTGTCAGATTATGACTTCCAGACTGCCCTGATGGAGGCGCTGTGCAGAATGGCCACTCCGGCCCAGCGAAGGGAGATGGTTCACCACTGGTTCAGCATGGACTATGTGGCCAAAGCTTTCATCGCAATAAGAGACGCCGAGTTTGAAACGGTACAAATTCATGCAGTTACCGTTAGGAACATTATCCCCCTCTTCTATGCTTCTAAATTATGCAAAAAAAACGTTCTAACATTTGATTTGTGTTTTTTTCATGATGCAATTGCAATGCAGGACTGTCGCACATTTCTGAATCTGGTGAATGGAATGCAGGGAGACAATAGAAGGTAAGCATAAAGGATTAGTACACATTTATTAACCGTATACGTTTTTAAGTCACTTAAATATTGTGACAAGAGGAGTGACAAATTTGTCATTTTTCTGAAAAAATTAAAAGCAGTAGAAATCATAAATCTTTCGGCTGTCTGTCAAGAGTTGTTGCCTCTGTCCGCAGAGTGTACTCCTACCCCTGTTTAGAGGCTTTCCTGGATAAACATGAGGTTAGTGTCAATGAATCAAAACCGGAAAACCCTTCGTATACACCCTGGTGAAACTCAGCAAAATATATTCATGTTACATGGAGCAGACGTGGCCCAGATCATTTTGGTTGGTTCACTTCAACGTTAGTCTGTGTTTTTTAACGAGTGGACATGTTGTAGCTGCTGATGCCCTCTGATGAGAAGCTGGAGGAGTTCTGGATCGACTTCAACCTGGGAAGCCAGAGTCTCTCCTTCTACTTTGCCCTGGCCGACGAGGAGGCTAAGGTACCTCAAGGAGGTCCATCCAGGGGGACTTTGAACTACAGGGCTTGTGGAACTGAACATCATCATTCATGGCCCGACCTGTTATGGACACTTCGGAATTAGCCTTGTCCTGTCTGGTTTTGATAAAGACTGTTAGGATATGTTCATCAGGTTATACATTGGTTTCCCTTCTTATGTAGGAAGGCCAGTGGGATACAATCTGCATCACTGAGAACGAAGTCCACAGCTACACCATCAAAGGTAATGCACTAATAATTGAGTCTTTAATGAGGAAAAATAAAGTTTTCGCCTTCTCCTTCACGCTTCTCTTGACACGTGGAGGTCGTTCGTTCTCACACGCGCGCAGGTGCGTGCACACGTCTAACTTGGTGCGCTGATGTGTTTTCCCAGAGGAGGCCAAGTCCCATGTCCTGAGGCTGAGGCTTTGCGAGGTTGTGTGTGTGGGCGAGGTGGAGGGCACCTATCTCACCATCCGCTTCAGCCCCTCGCTGGACATCCTGCACGCCGTCCACACCATTTACGGCCACAGCAAGAACAAAGTAGCCGCCTCATTCAATCACAACACCTGAGATCAGCGCATTCCATCATCATGCATCGATGTTTATCTTTATGCTATGTATCTTTATGTATCTTGATGCTTTATGCTATGTATTCATCTGTTGAGCTTAAGGGTATTGTTTTCACCTAGGCGTAGCCTGTGGCGAATTGCTATCTATCCCCTTGTAACACCCCAAAAAAGAATGAAGAAAATTATCAACAGCATTCCTGCTGCTGTGTTGCCTGGGGTTGTAGAGTGTATGTTTGCCGCCAACAGCAGAAAACCAGTCCTCTGGTTACAATGTTGATCCTAGCTCATTAACATCCCTCTGCCCCCCCCCCCCCATCCCTCTGTCGGTCAGGGCTTTGTAGGCAAGAGCAGCACATCGGTGGTGAAGACGACCGTTAAGATCCTTATGGAAGATAGCTGCTCCCAGGTAACCACCTGCCGGCCGTCAATCAGCCACCGCTGCCGTGGCTCCAGTACACATTACAGCAGACGGCGGCGGGCTGACATAGCCTCTGAAGGATGACTAAAGCCCCGCACAACCGTGACATGTTCACGACGCGACGTGCACAGTCCGACCACATTTGAGTGTATGGAGTTCAGTTATGTTTACCTGTACAAGAAGAGATGCCTGTCAAGGAGTCACGTGAATTGGAGCCTGCTGCCAATGACGCACATCATTCAAATGTGTTATGCATATCATTAAGTATGCTTTCCAGTTTTGACACACAGGCCGCATTTACCTTTGAGGTGCTGTCAATCATGTGTGTGTGTGTGTGTTGGCGTGAATTCTTGCAGCTCGCTGTTCCAGAGAGCCAGGTGTCTCTAAAAGCAGACGCGGGAGAAGAGAACATTCTCACATGCTGTTTAGCTCCCCCTGCTGCACCTGTACAGGTGAGCCCATCCTCGGATTGATTGACTTCTTTTTCATTTTATGATGGATCAATATCATTTTTCTCTGGACAAAATATATCGGTGTCACTTGAGCTACCAGTGTGCTCATTGTGCAAATGTGTAGGGTTTGAAAAGAGTGCACTGTGCGTTGAAAGAAAGACTAAATCTATACAGAGATGTATTTGCGCGCACAGTATGTACTTGTTGGAGGTTTATAATTGAAAGAAAATTGAAATTAAAATGACCAATTGTTGCATTGTTACTGGCCATCTAGCTGATAACTCCAGCCAGAAGGAGGATGTCTGAGTCCACCACCTTCATCAGTGGGAGCGCGGGTGGGAGTGTCCGCGATGGCAGCCCCTACTCTGTGGTCCTGCCTGCAAGTATGTGCCACTTAACACTGTCTTGACGAATAGTGCACCTTCCAAATGTTCTTGTGTGACAGGTAGAGACTGTAGAGGCTTCATGGAAAAAGTATGTTTTGCTGTATTTCTGCTCAGCAATCTTTTTTTTAAATAAATTTCTTTATTTCACTTACTCATTAGACTGTTTCAGGGTGCACAGAATGTACTTGATAATTTCTTCCATGGTTATTACCTACTTCACTCTTTGACAGGGGACCAAATGGACGTTTTGAGAATGTGAGCAACATGCTGCAAGAGAGAGAGAGACAGTGTGTGTGTGTGTGTGTGTGTGTGTGTGTGTGTGTGTATGGTTGAGATAGTGAGAGAGTAAGAAATGTTAATTTTCCCCTTCCTTTGCCCTCTCATAAAATCCTTGCCATAGCTCCAATTTCCATAAATGTCCGTTGCATTGTGAATCACACACTAAAAACAGTTACATTTTACTTTTCCCCCCCGTACATGCCCAACGTCAATGTCCTTAGCCTACATAACTCAGTGTGCCTGTAACCCATTCTCTCTGCCAGACACACCAAGCAGAGTGGAGGAGAATCCAGCTCTTCAGATGGTGCAGAGCTGTGAGAGGCAGGGACCCTACCACCTGGGAGACTCGAACACCGCCGCCAGAACCCCTTCCAGTCACGGCACCACCTCCAGCAGCGTCAGGACAGAGCACCAGAGACAGCAGGCAGGACACTTGGTAGACTATTGATACATTAGTGTATGAGAAGAACAAATGAAGTCCACTAAAGACAGCATATTGGTTCAGTCATGGTGCCATCTCAGTATCTGATTTCCTACCTTATTTACCCCTTCCCCAGAGTGACACTGCCCCTTTCTTTGTTGGTGTTTGGCATATACTACTGCTGGCAGTTCAGACTGGTGTAATCTTGTCCACTCACCTCAGAGTGTGTTGTGTTTGTCTGCTGCCCTGCAGATCATCCCGTCAGAGAGATCAAAGATCAAGGTGAAGGGTGCACAGGAGGATGACCCAGAGCTTCTGGGTACCGACTCCCTTTTTGTTGATCCGTTCAGGGCTCCGTGTCCTTTTTTCTCTTTAATTGTTTTACCCCCACTGACCAATCAAATGACAGCTATAGCTGTGTGCTCATCCTTCCTTTGTGTTTGCAGAGCACAGCTTTGTGCCGGACTCCCAGCCCGTCGCCAAGTCAAGGGGAAACACGTAAGCACTGGCCAGGAGCTGTTCCATTATCTACAGTCTCCCCAGCAACACCATCGACTTGTGTGTCTCAAACTGTGTGTGTGTGTGTGTGTGTGTGTGTGTGTGTGTGTGTGTTTCTATAGATTCTCCAACTGGCATAAGCACTCAGTGACTGACATGCTAATGATGCCCATACAGAGAAACAAACGTCTCTCCAGATCAGGTGAGTAAAAGCTTAACATACATCACTGTCTAAGAAAATAACAGTCTAGTCGTCTAGCCGACGGGCTTTCCTCAAGACAATTATAACACAAGAAACAGTCTGACAGCGGTTTCAAACGTCAATGAAGTCGCATTTTACATTTATATTTCTCTTTGACGTTTAGGTCTCTCTTTTGCATCTCTCTCACTCTCTGGGTATTTAAAAAAAAAAAAATCCCCCCTCTGCAGAATCTGAGGCCAGTATGGGGAGGCAGCTGGAGCCCCCACCCTCCGTGGATAGGACCTTGGGCTCGGGCTCGGGCTCGGATCTCATCAGCCACAAGATGCTGCACTCGGAGCTCAGCCAGCGCCTGCAGGAGGTCATCAACCAGATCAGCCTGGACTCCGGCGGCGAGGAGCCTGCCGGCCTCCGGGGTAAGAGGCCGCCCACTGTCGGTGGGCGGCCTCAGATGGAGAGAGAGCCGGCGGTTCGATGCCCATCCTCCATCAGAGCAGCCGCAGTGGCTCCACCGCCGTCGAAGGCGGACATGCCGGGCTCGGCCAATAGGAAGCGGCGTGGCCAGAGTGTCCCAGAGCCGGAGGTTGCTAAGGAAACCAGCGCGGCTCGCAAGGCCATCCCTGCTAAAGTCCTGCAGGACCAAACCGTCAACCCCAAGGTTAAATCTGCTGGAACGTTGTCTGGCAAAGAGAAGGTACATCTGCAACTTACTGCCTTATCCTATGAGTAGAGGGTCAGGGCTCTGTCTTTACGACCTCACGTGTCCATACCTTTACGGTTGATATATTGTTTGCTGTGTGTGTGTGTCTGTGAGTGTCTGTGTGTGTGTGTGTGTGTGTGTGTTTGATTTTGTGTGTGCGTGTTTATGTGTGTGTGTTTGCGTGCGTGCGTGTGTGTGTGTGTGTTTGATTTTCCGTGTGTGTTTGCGTGTGTGTGTGTCTGTGTGTGTGTGTCTGTTTGATTTTCCGTGTGTTGTGTGTCTGTGTGTGTGTGTCTGTGTGTGTGTGTGTGTGTTTGTGTGTTTGTGTGTCTGTGTGTGTGTGTCTGTGTGTGTGTGTGTGTGTCTGTGTGTGTGTGTGTGTGTCCCCAGAAGGATGCAGAGCTGGCAGACAGCATGGTGAAGCTCATCTCCAGTAGGTACAACAACAACCCAGCTGGCATCACCAAGGCCCCCTCCACGGACCTCTCCGTGGTCACCTCGGACAAACTCCCCCCAAGCTGGGTTCCTCCGTCGTTCAACAAGTATGTTTTGTCGGACAGATCTTCTAGTTATTTAAGATAATGATAAGATAAAAATAAAGGTACTTTATTTTTCATCGTACGCTTACAACAACAAAAAATAGAAGAACATGACAAGCAAGCAAGATAGAGTAGCTGGGTAATTTGCTCTATCCATGTATAATAAGTAATTGAATAAATAAATAAAGGCCCTTGGCTTAGGCAGATATTAAAGAAACGGTATGGATCAACAATTAGGTCATTAAAAACAATACAGTCTTCAGTCTTCAGCTATATAACTATGGGAGGGTGGGGGTGATGGATGCTCCAGCTCTGGGGAAGAGGCTGTTCTTCACCCTATTGGTTCAAGCTTTGATGACTATGTCTCTTCCCTGATGGTTTTAATGCCTCTCCAAATGCTACGGGGGTTGTTGTTCTCAAAGTGCCCCTCAATGCGCTGCTTGTATCTGCGCTTAGCTCCTCTCATGCCCTTCTTCAGTTCTTTCCAGTCGCCTGTCCTGAAGGCAGCATCTCGTACCCCGAGCAGAGACTGGACATTTCTGTCCAACCATGGATTTTGGTTTGGAAACTCCTTGATGGTTTTGGTGGTTAGTACTGTTTCAGTACAGAAGTCTATGAAGGCCAAGACGTATGAGGTGTTTTCCTCTAAGTCTTAAGTGCCTGTGCAAACTCTTTCCAGTCTGTGTCTTCAAAACAGTCCTGCAGCAGTGAAGTGGTTTCCTCTCTCCAGACCTGGACAGTTTTAACACCTGGACTTGTTCTAAAGATTAGAGGTTTGTAGGATGGAGTCACTTCCAGTGAGAGGTGGTCTGATAAACCAAGGTGTGTAGATGTGGCGGCTTTGACTGCTCCAGGGAGATTTTTGTGGAGTTGGGCCGGTTTGACTTTAGTTCTGTGTGATTAAAGTATCCTGCAACAGCCGCAGTTCCCTCTGGATGTGCATTCAGCTGGTTATTTACGGCGCTATGCCGTTCCTCCAGGACTATGTTGGCGTTGTCGTGTGGTGATATGTAAACAGCTGTTGTTAAAATGTCAATATCAACTCTCTTGCCATAAAGAAGGGGCTGCGTAACAAAGCCAAGTATTCTATCACTAGGGAGCAATGTGTTCCTATAATGTCAGTAGCTGTACACCGGTCGTTATTAACATTTATGCACACTCTTCCACCTTAACTCTCACCAGAGGCTGCAGTCCCGTCTTCTCACAGAACAGAGCGGCCAGCTAGCTAGCGGTGTCTGGAATGTTTCGCTCCAGCAAAGTCTTTGTGGCGATCGTCTCATAGCTATCCACGTTGTGTCAAGTAATCCTCTTGTCTTATTCCGTCCATCTTGTTGACGAGCGAGTGGGTGAGGAAGCGACTCGTCGGGGCTGGTGGGTTCGGGTTAGCCCGTGGCCTCGCTCATAGGAAGGCTCTCTTGCCCTGCTTTTGCTTTCTGGGCCTCCGCCACCACTTGGGTGGGAGGATGAGGATTCCGCTGGGCTCCTCAGACCGCAGAGTTCAGACTTCCGGCATTAAGGACATCGGCTCGTTCGAAGTGTATACGTGCCTCGAGTGCTTGAACTCGTAAACGTAACACACACACGATAAGTGGCTGGGTGCTCTCAGTCAAACAGCAGTGTTTTAGTTATTGTAAACTCGTGTATAACAGTGATGTACTTATTATAAACTCGTAAAAAACTGTTTTTACAACTCATCTCACTACTGAATCCAGAATCGATTTTGAATCGGAATCGTTTTGAAATCGAGAGTTGATTTTTGATTTTTTCGAATCATGACCCCCAAGAATCCAAATCGAATTGAATCGTGAGAAACCAAAAGATTCACACCCCTAACACGCACGCGCACACACACACACACATTGTGAGAAACCGCCATGCAACACATTCACTCAATGACCTGTCAACCGCAGGTTTGAAGGAGCCAGAAAAAAACACTGATTGCTCACTCAATCATCAACCTCCTCAACTTCTGTCATCACAGCAAAGGGGTCATGTATCTTGCTTGTGTTTTTCAGGTCGCTCTTTGAGAGGAGCTGGTTGCCATTCGCTCAGGTAAGTGCTGTCATGTGAAGGGAAGACGGGTAGTCCCTGGGTTGATTAATGTTGTGGGACTGTAAGGTTATTGTGTTCTGCTGTAGAAAGACGCACGGAAAGCTACAGGCTTCAGCAAGTCCTACTGCAACCCCAGGAAGCATTCCACGGAGAACAGGTATGGTGGTGAATAGGGCTTTTTGGACGTCTTAAGGCTTCGTTCACAATGCAAAGCCTTAGTGGTCAATTCGGATCTATTGCTCTGGTCCGATTATTTTTGTTTTGGCTGTTAACATTATGTTTTAAATGTGGCCAATATCTGATTCCAGTGTGAACTATTCCCGTTCCACTTGGCATGCACAAATAACAATAAGTCAGCGAGTGACTCTTGCCAGCGCAGATATGTGACGATTGTCGGTCCAGAGTCACGTAAACATTGCATGAATTCCAATATGACCCATTGGTCGCATTGCAAAAAGATCTGAATCTAATTTAGGACCACATATGAAAGTGTCCCAAATCAGATTTAATGGAATAAGGGCTGTTCACACTGTTCTGAAAAAATCTGATCTGAGTCACATGTCAGCAAAACGTTTTGCAAGCACTTTTGCTTGCAGTGTGAACGAGGCCTTATTGTCTTAACAATCATAACAATGTTTTTAAACGCATTCTGGCTAATCTCATGTTGTCTTGAACAGAGGCGACATTTTTGCATTCAGGGACGATAGATCATCAAATATTGGGGTGAATAGCTCTTCAACTTTTCAAACTATGTCGGTTAACATAAAAACTACCTCAATGGACTAATGGTTGTTTGTTTATGTAGGGAAAACCCAGCGACTCATCTGCCTTGGAGAGCAGGTGAGAGCTGGCTTGATAAGAAATCAGTGATAATCTAGACAAAATAATCAATGAATCATCTGTAACAACACAATTGTAACTAACACTCCTGCCCCTTTCGTTTTCAGCAGTAGCATGCTTGTCCCTCACTCCCTGTCCAGTAAGAAAGCACCACTAGGACCTAAGGTAAACCATAAGTTAACTTAATATAACCTGCTTATGCACTATTACACTTCTAACAGGATTAACAGGACTGTCATGCATATGTTTTGAGGCAGAACTATCAGAAGGATTGTATTTTTTCTTAATTATACATTTACTGAATATATAGTACATTCTTAATAAAACCACATTTTCACATTTTTATATATAATATATATTTCTAAATGTATATATATATTTTTTTTCATGAACCCTAAAGTTAAATTGAACCCCGGACACATTGGGAACAGTTTTGGTTTTGGGATAGTGGTTCAAACGGCCGAGGAAGTCTTTGGTTATGATAAAGTATTGGGGCCTTACTGCGTCCTCTTCCACGTGCCTCCACCCCTCTTCCCTGCACTCCGCAGGGGAAGCGCTACGTCACCAAGCACCTGTTCAGCGACACAGACACCGACCAGACCAGGACCGACGTCAGCTGGCTGAGGGACTCCAGCCGGAGGCCCAAACCCAAAGTCACCGACTACACCAGGAAGGCCCCTGCCAAGACCGCTGCTCGGGCCCCTGACACTACCTGTAGGCAGTCCCCTGAATACACTGTCTATAGAGTCACATTATATATATAACACCTTTATTCAGACACAGAGCTCAATTGAGTCCCACAACTCCTTTATAATGTGGCTTTGTGTACAAATCACATACAAATATTCGAAAATTACATTACGATATCTTCCTTCATAAAAGAGTTGGAGTACTTTGTGTACACTAAATAAAATCAGATGTTTGATTCACAGATGAATCCCCAGATTTACCCCTTCCATCGCCCAAAAAGGACAATGCCAGACCACTTAAGGTAAGTCGGTTTTTATTGTAATTTTTTACGATTATTTACCATTGTTTAATGTGTTGGCAGTCTCAGTTGCACTACCCCAGTCGGTCACATGGTGTCACTGTTGTTGCATTAGAAGAGGCCTCGGGTCGGGGCGCAGCCAGAGAGGCAGTCCGCTGTCCCAACCAGAGCAGCACCAGCAGCAGGCAGGAGGCCCCAGAGAGCCGTGGCCACAATCGCCAAGAGCTACAGGGAACCAGACACCGATGACAGCCTTTCTGAGACGGATCGGCCTCCCGCTGCCAAGGCAAGGCACATTTTCAAGGACCAATCACATTGAGACTGACATTTTCCCATTTAGATTCAATCCAAGGCCTTACAAGTGAAGCTGTGATCAATTGAAGCATACAATTAAAATTTCATTAGCTACAAAAAGTGCTGCACAACCATCCCCCCACCCCACACACACACACGCACACCTTCCATAAAAAACACTATTCACACCTGAATGAAGGGTTTAGACCGAATCTCTCCAGTACACAAGATTGGCTTGCTAGGGTTTCCATTAATATCCCCTTCTGAAAAGAGAAACTAGGTCTGAGATTAATAGTGTTGCATCTGTTTATTAAGATGTTGCGTCGTGTTCAATGTCCTATCTCATGTTTCTCTGCCCCCCCCCCCCTCCCCACCCACCACCCGTCAGAAGCCCCCATCTGTTGAGCAGCAGGCCAAGAGGAAGCAGGCGAGTGAAGTGGCAGAAAGGAAAAAAAGAACTAGCTTACCTTATAAACAGACCAATCAGAAGATAGAGCGCCAGGGTCGTGACAGCCACACAGACAAAGAGCTCCCTGCACCCTCCAAGGTAAAAGTCCCCTACCCTCCCTAGACCACTTACTATGGGACATGTAGTCTGACTTGGTATGTCCTTAGCGGTGAAATGAGACAATACAGTAGCTGAACACCGGTACGGTAGCAGCTTCAAAGAGGCAATCTGTATCTCAAAGGGTATACCACAAATACAATTATATAATACCAAAAGCCCTGTTTCAATGATAGAGGATTTTACATACAGCTATATTACTGTCTACTATGCACAAGATCTTTGCTGTTGTATACAGGTAATGGTTGAGATCTGTTTAAAATGAAACACTTAGCTTATTTGATGAATTTGATGTACTCAAATGATTCTTTTTGGGGTTTTACCTTCTTGGTTGAATTCACTTATTGTAAGTTGCTTTTGACAAAAGCGTCAGTTAAATAAATGTAAAGTTACGTATAAAAAAGTGAAAATGTGCTTTTGAATTATCCCTGCATTCAGCATCATATTATCCTAACAAAAGTATTACATTTTCGGGGGCAGCCATTCATTTCTCTCACTCATTTTCATGGCAGAACTGCGCCACAGGCAGGCGGGTTGAGAGTGAGAAGACTCAGAGCAAACCTAGTGAAGCCAAATGGACACCCAGCTCCTTCACAAAGCAGCCCCCCAAGACCTACCAGGTGTCCGACCTCCAGTCCGAGGTTGTGCTGTCCCCTGGTCCCACGGTAGGGGCCCCAGCTTTCACGTTACACATGAACCACTTCTCTGTGGGTTATGATTCACGAGCTCTCGTTTACTGTTCACTATCTAGTCATCAGAGGCTTTTTATTCCAAGGGTCTTCAGTGCCTACATTTTAGAGACGTGATTAAGGAGCAGGTTGAAGGCATCCTGCAAACATTGGGTTTCGAACCCAGAACCTTTTGTCTCGGTAGTCAGGTAGCCCTAAGTAACCGGGTTACTTAGGGCACTTGCACTTACTTAAAATCCAATGATTTGTCAGTGCGAACATAAATAATGTAGAGGGTTGGGCGTTGAATGTTCAGCCGATGCTCAGTATTTCTAATTCAAATCCAACGCGCTGCTTGTGTCCATCAGCAGACGAGGGAGAGAGCTGTCCAGGGAGCGGGTGAGCTGAAGAGAGGGGTGACGGGGCTGCGACCTAGCGAACAGATGAGTGTCCAGAAGGCCTCGTGGAACTCCCGCCTGGCCTCCCGCTCCCCCTGCCCTCGTCCCATGGAGAGGATGAGATGTAAGAGTCCCGGAGACACTCTGCGTGTGTCCTGACATCCATGACCGTCACTTGATCTGATTGATATCAGCCGCCGTCTAACCGTCTGTTCGAGCGACTCTTCTAGCGGTTTTGGCTGGTGTCACAGGGTCTGCAGAGATCACACAGACTCTCTTTGTGCCAATAGTTCCGACTTGGTCGCAGCAATCTGCTCGCATGTGCCACGTGCCATAATGACTCGATTTTTCTAAATATATGATAGACATTTTTAAAAGACGGGGAGACGGCTGCTGCATAAAGAGCCTGACTGATCTCTTTACTGCCATATGAGACTACATGCTGACACTGTTTTTAAGCTGCTTTCATGTGCCACATGCCACAATAACCCCGTTTGGCAAAGTATAACAACGCCACCTTAAAAAGAAAGCTGCTCCATAGACTGACCTTGGACCGCTTTCGGCAATACAATCTGAGGGGAGCGTGAGTCGTCCCCGTATGCCCGCCGCTGGAGGCCAGCTGTCTCAACATCTGTGTGCTTGTTCTGTCCATCCCCCTCACAGCTGCAGCGACGATGACCCCAGCGCCGGCCATCTCCCCCCTCTCCCCTCTCCTCAGCCCCCTGGGGTCCCTACACCACCGCGGCCGAGGAGACCCCCGGGATCCCGCACCCAGACCGCCGCGCCCCGTCGCCACTGGCAACGCCGTCAGCAAGGGGGGCGACCCCGCCTCCGTGTTTGACGGCGGGCCGAGGAAGAGGGGGTCGGCCCACGCTCTTCCTCTCCGCTTCCTGCCGTCGCGCCCCCACAGCGAGACCCCCGTAGGTCGCCCGGCCGACCAGCGTGGCCTCGGGAGAGGCTGTGTGACTGAGGTAGGAACCCGCTGGTCTGGGGGACTCTCTCTCTCCACCTCTTGGCTGGGGGAGCACGTGTTGTGAGTCTGGAGCCGTGTCACATTAATGGGTTGGCATTTAAAGTTGTGTAGAAAGTTTTGTCCAGTTTCCTTTCTGTAGTGAGTGGTGTTCAATGTTGGATGATTACTTACTTCCTTATTACGCAATGTGTAAGATTGAGCCTCTTCCAGTTAGTAGGCACGAGGCTTATAAAAGAACAGTGGAGTCTGCAGGCTCTAAACTGGCTGTGCAACTGTGTGAGGCGAACTGACTCAGCGTAGCGCCGCTGTGTGGGTGGGTGGGTGGTGAGAGGGGTTTTGGGAGTGTCGATGGTAAGATGAGACGTGCCCCCTGCAGGACGTTTTTGTAAACAAACAGAGCGGTACGGGCTGGCCAGCATTTTTATTTGTATAGACTATATCAGTTATAGGGTGTGATTTAACTGATGACATTATTGAAATCACTATCGATATCACCATCGTGGTGACTTTTACTGGGCTCCACCAGACAAGGACGCAGGGTGGTGGTGGTGGTGGTGTTGAAAGCCGGTTTATTGTAAGGTTTGCAGCCAATGATACATGACGACGGTACTCCATGTTGCCACGCAGGAGATCTCTCCTTGAGTGTGTGTGGAGATGGCTGGTTCAACCCGTGCACATTGATTGCTCGATGTGCAACAGGTGTGCAGCCTCCCCCAGCCCCAGAGTCCAATCAGTCTGACTCGGGCCGGGTGAGGCCGCTTGAACCAGCCAACATCCACACACACTCCACAGTTACATATTGCAGCTTAAAAGGGATGTTAAAAACGAAAGTGGTTTGATTGACGCGTGACCCATTTCGCGGCACGCAGGCCGGGAAATAGCAACCCTGGTTCGGCCCATCTCTCCCATTTTGAAGCACTGTGTAAAAACGTCATGAATGAACCATCACCAAGCGATGACGACCATGCTGATTAGATCATGGCTCGCCAATTTCCCTCTGTCTATTATACGCTAATCACTCTTTTGTGTCCACTCTCTCGCTCTCTCCTCCTCTGTCTCTCTCTCTCTCTCTCTCCCCCATCCTCTGGACGTCTGCAGCTGAGTCCCATCAGACGCCCGCGGCCCTCAGCCCGACCCTCCCCCCTGTCCATCTCCTCCCAGGCCTCCCAGCCGATGCTCACCTCCACGGCCCTGGACGCAGACAAGTCCCCACCGGCTCCTTCCCCTCCTCGCGTGCAGCTCTCCACTGCGGCCGGGGACAGCCAACACAACCACGGCTTCCGTTATGGATCCAGCAAGGAGTCGCCGGTGTCCTGTCTGACTCTCAGCCTGTCCTCCGTGAGGTCCTCCATAGTTATCTCCAAAGAGGAGGCCAACGCCAGTACAGTACTGGAGGTAGGGGCGATTTTGGTTGCATGTTAAACACTAATCAAACGTTTTACTGTCAATCCGTCAACCCAAGTCTTTGTAGCTTTCCTTATTAGATTGATGCAACAAGCTAACCTTTCAGTACGAAAGACAATGCAGAGCACGGTCTCTGAAACAAATGATTGCATTTCTATAAAGTGATGCCCACTGACCATACATAACATTGTGTCATCAACCGTGAGCCAATCAGAAACTGGCATCATTTCAACAGCCCGGGGTTTCAGGAGAGTTATGTCTTAGTCTTTGGTTGCTTGGAGCAAAAACAACAGTCGAGACAAACGTTCAGTCAACATCTAGGTGACATCATTCGTTCCTTCTCACAGAAAACACCATCTTCAACCATGATGCAAAAACCGTTCCCACGACATCGTCACGTCTCAGGTGACAGATATTCTCCTTACGAATTACCTTCCTACCTCTCTTTAACCTCTCTGTGTTTCTGTTCATAGTATGTGGTCCGTCTCACTTCTAGTTTTACTTAACCCATGTGTTTCTTAACGGTTACACAGAGATTCCCATAGAGCCCGTCATGTTGCCTTTGTATGAAATGTTTAATAAAGCAATAACATAGAAAGAGCGACGGAGTGATTGGTGTATGGATTGAGCTGCCGTGGTTACCTCTGACGCATAAAGGTAGACAGAGTGCTCTCTGGAGACAGGAGAGCGGTCTAATGATGCTGTGATCTGGGCTCCTGTAGGGCCGAGCCACAGACACGCCCTTTTGTCCTCCAACTCGTCCAGCGATGCAGAGGAAGAGGAGCAGGCGGTGAAGAAGAAGGGCAAGAGGACGAGACAACGCTCACCCAAGATGAAGCCCAGAAAACTCTTCAAGTCCTGTGAGATACACAGCAAAGCACCCGCCCACAGGAGCAAATAAGCCTGCAGCGTTGTAAAATAAACAGAAAATAAGTAGACGATCCACCCCACAAGGCATTACGTTTATATTGCTTGATGTATTTACTACCTGACGCATTTGGTATTGCTGCACTCAAGGTGACTCTAAACTTGAGTGAAAGGAGGCATGCCAGCAGAGCTTCTTTTGTGTGGCGTAAAGGTCATAAACACTGAGTGGTTGGCCTCCTTTTCTTCCTTTTATTAATTCTCTCATCTCTAGCAACCAAAGCGCAGGCTGACAGCCAGATAAGTGAGGACCAGTGCAGCTCAGAGGAGGAGGAGGAGGAGGAGAGCACAGGGTTCAAATCTGGCCCGAAAGACTACCAGACTACCATCAAGACTAAGAGCACAAGCAGGACCACACACAACACAGGTACCCAGCAACCCTTGCTTAACCACCCACCCCTCCCTCCGCCAGCTCAGCATGGAGCCTCATGTGTTCACCTTTAATGGCTTCAGAAGCTTCAGAGAGTAAACCATCTGAAGCCAGAACCCGTTTGTCGTGGTGGGGTTTGTCCTACTGGCTCAACATATAAACAACTTTCGGGCTATCATTTTGAAAGAAAATGTCTGAACTGAAACTGTTAACTTTAAATTCACTCGAGAAAACCACTTTGGGTTTTCTCGCAAACGTTTTGCCCACGCTTTCCACCCAAATGCGTTTACAAAATGCCACGCAAATGAAACACAGGGGGTGTGACGCGTCAGTGTTTTATCGCTCCGTGTGCTCATCTGGTGTGATTCAATAACAAGTCCTCCCTTCTCTCCCCACCCAAACGGCCAGTGCTGGAGGTGTCTCCCCAGGGCGTGGTGGTGTCCTCCACCCACACCCTGATCTCCAGGGCGTGGGGAGCCGAGGTGGACGAGGACGACGAGGACAAAGAGAACGAGGACCCCGATAACGAGGACCAGGAGGACGAAGACCCAGAGGACCAGGAGGACGAAGAGGACCAGGAGGACGAAGACCCAGAGGACCAGGACACGGAGCTGGCCGACGACGGGGTCCAAGACCCTGGCCACGTGGGCGCCGTGTGCCGCCAGTTCAGCGCCAAGCTCCAGAATAAGTTCCAGGTGTGACTTCAGTAGAGCTGAGGGATCTGAATATGTGGCCACTAGGGTAAACCTCGGCACCGATGCATCGCAAACGCTAATATATGCCGCCGTCGTTTGGCTTAGCGGTTAAAGTGTTTGTGTTCCTACCCTGGGCTTTTTTGTGGCAACTCCGCGCTGCATAACGACGTGATGCTTGAGAACCAGCACATAGTCACATGTGTCACAAAAAACCAGAGGGAACACGATTCCAGTGAAATACAATCTGTTATGATATTCAACATGGCCCCCGCCTCAGTAAACACACGCATGCTGACGCAGCCTCAGACGCTGCTTGTCTGCTGGTCCTCTGCTTCACCTGCTAGTCCTCATTAGAATTATGTAGGTCAAGCTGTAGAAATGCTCTGAATCCCACACACAAACACACAAACTGGCTCACAAATGCAATCATTCTTGTTCAGTCGTTTATTTTCTTTCATGAGTTGTACACGTCTGTACTGATTCGTTGTTTTATTTTGGAAGATCTTTTGAAGGTTTGGAGACATGTTGAAATAAACATGTTGCTCAAGGTGCCCTTAAATGACCACTCACCGGGCACCGAAAACGGTTGAACCTTCCTATTTAAGTCTTTGTCTGAACCTAACTGTTCAGCGTCAGCGCCGACCCGGGCGCTGAGACGCTCCGAGATCCACGCTCAACCGAGCCGCGTGCCAAGCTGGGAGGAGCCTATTTTTCCGCCGCCCGGAGTTCAAATGTCAACCTTTCACGGTGGCCTTTTTGCTGAAACTTGGGCGCTAACCAATCACGATCCATTTCGATGCTGCGCCCGCCAAAATAAAATAATAATGACGCTTTTATTGATATATAATTCATAAATGTGCCGCTTTACTGCCAGACATCTATAAAATAGAGGAAAGCAAGAAAGGAAAAACGAATAGTTTCCAGACATCTGACCTAGCTCATTTCAGATTGTGTCTGGTTTGCTCAACCTGCCGATCAGCTGCCGACAGCAAACGTTCAGCCCCACCTAGCGCCTACACGGGCCGTCTCCAACGCTCGGCCATAGATCTGGAGAAAGTGCCCACGCTTATCACGGACACATGGGGCTGTAGTTGAACCACAGCCCCTGTAGTTCAACTCCTTTCTCTCTCTCTCTCTCTCTCCTCTCTCTTATCTGACCCGTCGAGCTACCACGCTGTATTCTGATGAGGGTCGCCCTTGTGTCTCCGTGTGTTGTACCCGCAGAGTCGCTCGAGGAGGATGGAGCGCTACGGCCGGCAGTCTGCCCAGACCGCCCAGCGACACGTCATCGACCTCAGCGCTCAAGTCAACAAATACAGGTTATGAAAGAACAACGCCGGTCTGGGTGATCCAGCCATCGTCACCGCCTCTCCTGGCTTCCCTAAGCTGTCCTTTGAGTGTCCCTGTGCTGCAAAACCAGCAGAATGTTGACCCCCCCCCCCCCCCATCCTTTGCTGAGTCCTCCGTTTATTTTTATCACCTCTGTGTTTGCCGGTTGAGTCATCGTAATCTAATCTATCAAGAGAATAATAGGTTACATCATCAGGGTTGACCCAAATAGTTGAGAACTTAACCAAACATGACCTAAGAGTCTCTGCATTCAATAGTAGGCTCTCCTAGTTCTTTCTTTTAAAAGGATATGCAAAATACGTCCTATTGGACACATGCCAGCTGTACTGTCATTTAAATGATCACATTTGTAGGCTGTACATTTCTTCCCCGTATCTTTGAGGCTTTTCTATTGTGTTAGTAACGTTGTGCGCTCATTTGTTGAATTCTTTGTCTCCTGATGGGGTCTCTCTGACCGCCGCCGGCTGGGCCCACAGAACCCAGCGCCTGGAGGTGGTCCGACAGGTCCTCCACGAGGAGATCACCCACCTGGAGCAGGCGGACTCCACGCTGAAGCACATGGAGAAGGAGCTAACCGTGAGAGACGGGAACACACACACACACACACACACACACTCAGCTCTGACACGCTACAGACTGATGTCATCACAGGTTTCTAGTGATTTACGTGCGGTTTTTAATCTTAAGGCTGCTGTTTTTTTTTTTTCTGCTGATGTCAGGTGTACTGGAGAAAACAATCCACAGCATTCCACTCTTATCTGGAGAAGGAGAACCGGAGGTGAGATTAAGGGCACACACTGTAGACGAGTCTCTGTTTCGGGTTTATGCACTGTAGGGGTTCTTTTCTGGTCATTGGAACGGCACTAAAGCCATAATATGTCATTTCTGCCAATATGGGGTCTCTCAATCGAAACAATAACAAAACACGTCGTTTGATGACGTCGTGAAGTAGCGTGGGATCGTCTGAGCTGTTGTCTGCACCACCATTGCCGATGAAAACAGTACTTGACATTACACTTGATAGCTTACCGTTAGATGAGGCGACTTCCCAAGCAGCCGTCCATAACGTTATATGGCGAATTCAATCGTGGGGGAGCCCAGCGCTGTTGTCCGTTTGCCAAAACAGTCAGACTAAAAACAACTTTATGAGCGTGTTGAACGTTATTGTAATGTTATAACGTTACAGTGCATTGGCTTGGTGGCTGGCATGAGCCAATTGTCATGGTGGGACATTGTAGGAAGCTAGATCGATTGTTGAAATATCACATAGATAAATAAGGTCTCAACTGGATTACTGTTTCAAGTGTTTCCCTGGCAGTCAGGGGGTAAAGGGAATATGAACCCCATTAACAGGCGAACAAATGAAACGCACCGATAGCTTGAATAAAAAATACGGATTTCTCTGGGTTTTAACATTATTGGAAACATTTGGGATCATGGACCCACACAACTGAACAAATTATATAACAGGTCTACTCATTTATTTTGATATTTAAGCATATTTGATATATGTTAAGTATTGTACCTTTAAAGATGGTTTACATAACCGTCGATTAAGGAAGGCTACAGCATTACAGTTGGTTTTGGGTTAAACAGGGGCAGGTTGGGTTAGGTTTATGCTCTAGGTTTACACTCTAGGTTTATGCTCCAGGTTTAGGCTCTAAGTTTAGGCTTTGGTTTATAGGTTAATGCTCTAGGTTTAGGCCTTGGTTTATGCTCTAGGTTTAGGCCTTGGTTTATGCTCTAGGTTTAGGCCTTGGTTTATGCTCTAGGTTTAGGCCTTGGTTTATGCTCTAGGTTTATGCTCTAGGTTTAGGCCTAGGTTTATGCTCTAGGTTTAGGCCTTGGTTTATGCTCTAGGTTTATGCTCTAGGTTTATGGCCTTGGTTTATGCTCTAGGTTTATGCTCTAGGTTTAGGCCTTGGTTTATGCTCTAGGTTAATGCTCTAGGTTTATACTCTAGGTTTATGCTCTAGGTTTAGGCCTTGGTTTATGCTCTAGGTTTATGCTCTAGGTTTAGGCCTTGGTTTATGCTCTAGGTTTAGGCCTTGGTTTATGCTTTAGGTTTATGCTCTAGGTTTAGGCCTAGGTTTATGCTCTAGGTTTAGGCCTTGGTTTATGCTCTAGGTTTATGCTCTAGGTTTATGGCCTAGGTTTATGCCCTAGGTTTATGCAAGCTTTAAGTAAAGTTAAGGCAACCGGACGCCAAACTCCCTGATCAGAAACTGAAGGTGGGTAGTAACCCACGACTTCCGTTTGAGGGATTTCCTCACACTAGCAGGCTCTGTGATTGTGAAAGTGGGGCGGTGTGGTCCTCTGGGGAACCCCTTGTTCAAATCAGGGTGTGCGTGAGTGTATGAGTCAAGCTTACTGAAATATCCCAAGTACGTGTTTTGTGTGGGAAGGATTTCACTGAAAAGATCACTTTGTCTCTTTCCTTTGTTTGATTAACCAAACCACCTCTAGAAGACAAACAGAAAGAACTTAAAAACATTCTCTCGATGTTCCGAGACTCTTCTGAATGAGTCACGGTAAGAGGAGAATACCTTGTTGGAAGATATTCCCTTTGCACCCTTTGTCACACGTCTGGCAAACACAGTATAACACTAAGTGACTGTAGCTGAAGGTTTGTCAGACGCTGGTCCATTCGTATGACTTCAGAGCCGCCGTCTGTCACCCCAGTTTCACCAGTCAAACCAGCTCCTGGACACCATACCGAGACCCAGCGTCATGGACGTTAAGGTCGTGTCCGGGACGTTACGACCCTCCCGGACGCCTGTAGTATAACGCTACGGTGTGTGGCGCATTTCATTCACAACGTCGCTCATTATAACGCTCGTACACAACGACGGTACAAAAAAAAAGTAGCACAAAGTTGAAAAAAAGACCATAGTGTTCGAATTCCAGTCTTTATTCTGAGTCTTAAAGAGCCTGTATTTTATCACCAGATGTGATGTGGATGTTTCCATTTCAAAACCTCCAAGCGGATCAGCCTAGCCGTTGGTACGGTCCACAGGGGAGGCTGGTAGCTTGATCCAACCGTCATACACCTTAAGTGTGATGTCACTATAGGGTCGGTTGTGATATGGCTTGTGATGGCTGTTCAGCATCCGCATCACATCTGGTGCTAAAGTACTGCTTCGACGGCCTTAGTCTTCACATGAAGCATTTAGGATGCGCCAATGTTTTTCTCACTCGAGATAGATTTCCTGAGAATTGTGTGGTTTGTTTTGTTTTTTTCGGTTGTGGTTGTGAGTCAGTGATGTCACCCTGCAATCAGGTGCTGTTTTATTTTTAACTACGAGTAACGGCCATCGGTTCTCCCCTGTTCCAGTCAGGCCACTGAGTCACACTGGAGCTTTGAAGTCCCCTAGTTTGTATTTTGCTAGAAAAGAAAACAGTCGACTTTTGTAGGCCTACTCTATTATGCCTTAAGAAAAAGAATATTTGGCATTAGGAAATTATTTTAACGATGACTAGGATTTAAGTTGAATTTAGGAAGAGTAATACATAAATAGTTTTATTATTATTATTTTTTATAAATGATCCTCAACTGTTTTTCTGGTTTGAACAAAATATACTTCTGCAAATGTATTTGTTATTCCTCTTTGGTACTGCTGCAATGTGTAATCATTGGCTGCATTTCCCAACCAAAATTTCAGAATAGGGTTTTGTACACCATCCGTACTCCAGTCTTATTCAACCCCTTCCCAAGCATTATGTAACGGCTGCTTCTCTCCCCTCTCCTCCCTCTCTCCCTCTCCCCCCTATCCTCCCTCTCCCCTCTCCTCCCTCTCTCCCCTCTCCTCCCTCTCTCCCCTCTCCTCCCTCCCAGAAACCAGAGGCTGAAGGACACCCTCCAGAACAGCAAGACTTACAGCCTGGAGTATGAGGGGAAGATCTTCACCTCACAGGTACCCATTCACCTCCTCACCCACCTCCTCACCCTCACAGCTAACTCATCACATGCACCCCTGGGGTGACACAAAGTCTTCAGCACTGATCGAAGGCTGTTACTGAAATCAATTCATCCACGGAGAGTGTGTGTGTGTGTGTGTGTGTGTGTGTGTGTGTGTGTGTGTGTGTGTCATGTTTCTGCTATACGGGGGGCAGGATATTGCACTGCCTACGGTGTTCAATTCCCAGCCAAATGGTAGTGGGTTCAATCCCCCATGTCTGTAGGCCCCCTTCAGCAAGCTGCCTTACCCCCTGCTTTCTCTACAATGACATGAATATTAATTCACTCTTAGTCGCTTGATAAAAGCCTCAATGAAATGGCTAAACAGTACCAAATAGTAATAATAATACGACAGTATTTCTGTTGTGTCTGCGTTCCTCTTTGTATTCATCTTGACTCATCTCCTTTTTGGTTTGTCTCCTGTCACGCTGCCTGTCCCACGGCTGACCTGACTGCTGACGGTCCACTCTGCCCCCCCCCCCCCCCCCCCCCCCCCCCCCTGCTCACCTCACTTCCACCCTCTGTTCCTCTCTGCCTCCTCTGACCTCTGTGGTATCACATGGTGTGCCTTTCAAACACCCCCCCCTCCCCCTCCCCCTCCCCCCGCCCGTGTGTGTCTAGATGTGCCTGATGAGGAAGGACATGAAGTGTGTCCAAGACAGACTCTTCAAAGAGATGGTGAGTCGCCCGTGACACCCCACCACCACCACCACCACATACATACACATGTATGTCTGTGTGTGTGCGTACGTACACACAGATACATACATACATACACGTGTGTGTCTGTGTGTGTGTACATACACACATAGAGACATACATACACGTGTATGTCTCTGTGTGTGCGTACGTACACACATAGACACATACATACACGTGTATGTCTCTGTGTGTGCGGATGTACACACAGACATACATACACACACGTGTATGTCTATGTGTGTGCGTACGTACGTACACACATAGACACATACATACACGCGTGTGTCTAGGTGTGTGTGTGTGCGACACGCCTGCCTGCCTGTCTGTAAGCTGTGCACGTGGTGCTGATGTGAAGTGGGACTTGTTGGTTGTGTGTTGTCACAGCAAGAGGAGGAGATCCACAGTGTTCGCAGAGGGCTTCAGGCTTTGTTCATGCCGGAGACCGCCATGTTCTGATTTCCAGCCCGGCCCGTCGCCACGGTTACCACCAGCGGAGTGGTCACTTTTTTAAGGCAATCCACCGATGTGTTCGTGTTTGTTAGCAGGTGCTGCGTTCTGCCGTTTGTTGACTTAAAGCCAATTTGAAGTACGGCTTTTAAGGGATGTCCGTTTGGTTTTTATAGTGCTTATTTATTCTAATATATTCTTAACATTCTAATAATTATTATTAACATAATTATTGTTATTTAAATCTTTTTTTATTGTTGTTTTTAGTGATGCTTGACGTCAGTAATGCATTCTTCAACGTTTTAAACCGTTTTTCCTGTATGATAAAATAAGTGTTGGATGATTGGAGTGATTGGAATGTGTTGTAGGAGTATTCTCCCGACGGATTTTCCTCTTCGGTCGGTTAAACACTGAAGATGACCTTGTGAATGCGATGAGCAATAAAAACCTCGTGTTTTCGAACCTCCTGACGGACATGACGTCAGAGGCGAAAATAGAATTGAAATGGTTTCCTGCGTGAACGTCCCGTTCTTGTTGACCCACACCGAGCACTCCTTGAAAGCAATGAGCTCAGTAAGGGGGTAGGGTAGAAAACACGAAACCACGAGCCGTCGTTAGAAAAAGACCTTGTATTTTAAGGACAAGTAGTGCTTACAAAGGTGGGTTCTTTCCCCCCGCCCCCCTAACAGTGACGGTGTTACGAGACCCTTCCCGGGTTGACATACTGCACACACAGTCAATATCAAATCCCCACTACGCACCCCCCTCCCCCCTCCTCCACCCCTGACACTGCACGGCCCCATCAAATTAAAAAAGGTGAAGCGGGTCACATGCACAACCTCCCCTCCCCACACACCCCAACACCCCCCCCCCCCCCCCCTATACAGATTCATACTGCCAAAATAAGTCCATGAGTTCATTATAATAACAATAATAATAATAATTTAGAAAAACTAAGAAAAGAAAACAGGAAAATGAACTCATGTTCATTTTGCTCCAGGCAGACTTCCAATGGGCAGGGTACACAGTTGACCCCCGACTCCTTGCAACACACCCTGTCTCCACCCCCACCCCCTTTCCCCCCAAATACCCTGTCCACCCCCATCCCTCCCCCCGCTGTGGACGGAGACCCGGGTCGCTGGAAGAGGAACGTTGGGAAGACACCCTGACGACCATCAAAGGGGCTCCAGGCTCCTTTTGGAAAACAGTCCCACACCACCGTGTGTGTGTGAGAGAGGGCGGCCATCGCGGGACAACGACGGCGGCGGCGGCGTTAGCGTTAGCTCCGGAGAACCGGGCGTCCCAAGTTTCACCATTTTCTTCACAGAAGAAACTCCTCCCCTCGCCGCACACTCGCTCACGGCCGGTGGAACCTGGAGAGGGAAGGGGGGAGGAGGGGGGAGGAGAGAGGAGAGGGGGAGCACACACTGTGAGAAACTGCTGGTGACGTCGTGGTCGCATGTTAGCCATTAATCAAATCAGCGGAGCTATTTTTAGCACGGCCATTACTGTCCTCCCTTTTTGGTCAGTGTTACAGTACTGCTGTGCCTACGTGTCATCAAACACGTCCTCAAATCCCTATCCCAAGGATAACAGGGTTATTCTGTTGTTTATTGTAACCGCTTATGCAGCATTGACTCGACAATAATCCACCCCCAGCCTCCCTCCCTCCCTTCCTCCCCCCCCCACCCCTACTTTCCTATTTTTAGCCCGACTGTCTATCTTTGCCTCAGTGTTTCTCCACCACGTGAGTAAGGTATAGGGCTAAAATTAGCCCAGCCGCAAGCCCTGGAATAGCCGCCACAGCAGAATCACAAAAGTGCGACTCACACTGATGATGCCCATTCCTCGCACTCACAATGCAGCCGTGCCCCCCCAGCCGCACGCGGCGCCCACCCCCGTCGCCACAGAGCCCACTGACCTTGTGAGATGCTTGCTGGACGCGTGCACCTCCATCTCCGTGCTTTTGAACTCGTTGAGCTCTTTGCGGATGGCCGCCTGCAGAGAGAGGGGTGAAAGTACATGCACATGAGTGTCTTCCTCAAGTGGCCGTGTGTGTGTGGGGGGGGGGGAATGTTTTGTGAAATGGCTTTAAGTGACACGGATGAGCAAGGCTTAAATGCGCAGCAGACAAGTCATGGAGCAGACCGCGTGAACAGGGGAGGTGAGCAGAGGCGTGGAATGCGGCTGATGATACTGTTGATGAGGTCAAAGGTTGTGCAGGGCTGTTAAGAGCGAGACTAGCAATGAGGTAAGGGAAGTGATCACGCTGTTTTGTGCTTTGGTGATGATGAGGGCTGACAAGGACAATGAGATTCCACTGGTGTACTTTATTTAAAAAGTACTTCTGAGTAAGCGTTTGCAATAATGTAAACTCATCAAAAAGGGAGTTTAGCTCTACTCCCTGATGAGTTTACATTATTGTAAAGTCACTGAATTCCTTAAGATAACCACAGAATAACGTCCCCTTTATCCATGTGTGTGTGTGTGGGGGGGGGGGGGGGGGGGGGGGGGGGAAGGGTAAAGCCCACCTTGTCGGCCGCAGACAGCCGTGTCCAGGGCTTGTCAGCCCTGCGGTCGTAGTCCTGAGCCTTGGCCACCTCCACGTAGTCGCTGAAGCGGATCAGGATCTTCCTGTCGCGCAGCTCGTCCACGGTGGGCCGCTGGTTCAGCTGGAGGAACAACGGGGAGACCCATGAGAAGGGACACTATTCGTTTCTGAGAGTATTTTCTGGGGGGATCTCAGTTATTTTTCTTTATTTTTTTACGTCAAGTTCAAAAGCTATCCCCCTCGGTGCAGTTTATGAGGTTATATAAGAAGACACTATGTTAATCATGTGAGGGAAATTCAGGTGGCGAAGAATGGAAACAGTACGTGGCATGAAACCAAAGACTACAAGGAGCAATGGGGAGCCGTGAAATAGCTCCGATTCTCTGAAGAAGCACGTCAACGTCTAGCATGTTTACTGAGAGTTACAGACATCATTCGGACACTACTACGCCCGGGAGGATCTGTGGAAGACGAACTAGAAAACCAGCACAGTGCTTTACCTTTCTATTCAGCCGTTGTTTGATCTCCCTCCTCTCCTCCTGCTCCGTCTGGTCATTCCTCTCTGAAAGAGCAGAAATGGGGCAAATTAGTAACAAATCAATATGGCTTGTAGCGTCCTTGCCACACGTTCCTGCACAGCATGTAGCCTACTTCATGTCGTCCCAGGGTTTTATTATGAATTCATGAGGCATGCATTTTTGAACTTATTTGTAAATGATGAATGATGGTAAGGAATGAAAAAAAAAGTAGGCTATGTACATCAATATTTAACTATTATGTGCATGGAAACCAGAATATACAGTCTGGTGTGGTTTGAATAACACTGGTGAGATTTTTTTTATTATTATTGTTGTATCATCTAGAATTACTGCATAGAGATTTGGTAGTTTATTCGGTTCAAGAAATAACATCCACAATTGCAAAGGTAAAAAGGTGGTTAACTCACGTTTAAGAATATTCCGACTCTCCAACTCCTCTACATTCGGTCTCTGGCTCAGTCTCCTGCGGAGAAACACCAGCACTACGTTTTGAACCATGTTCGCTCTTTTGGTTCAATGTCCTATCCGAAAACCCGCTTTCACTTTCTTCCCTGTGCGCTTTCTGGAGAGGATTCCCCTACGTTTCCATCTCGCATCCAAACCCCGACTGTGGTGCTTAGGCAGAGGCGCTCCCCACATCTGGATTAGCGACGAGAAATGGCAATGCCTTCTTAATGTTCGTCCGTCCTTCTCTATAGAGTCTGACCCGAAATTATTTCCCGTGATCGCGATGCAACATTTCAGGGTCGGCTGCGGCGTGGTACTGCTGTGATAAGCCACTGCAGATGGAGCGTTTGTCTGCCGTACGCTGGAGGAGAACACGCGCTTTTGAAGTGGGTCGTGATGCGCGGCTCGGGTGCGCCCTCCCTACTCTACCTAGCTACTGCATGCATAATGCCGAGGGGGCGGGGCGTAAGAGGTTTTCACTCAATCCGCGGGATCCCCAATCTCGCTGTGATGATGATGATGATGATGCGCTGGGTACTGGCACAATAACACACTGGCTGCCCACAATGCAGCATTCTGTAAATAACACTCGGTCTAATTGTCGATTCAGCATAATGAGCGTTGCAATAAAATGAAAATAATCCTAATGTTAAACGGCAAACAAAAACACGAATCCTTAGGCCTATCCTTCACATTTTGGAATACAATCGTATCTCATTGAATAGGCTAACATTTGATCGTAAAGGTGGGATGTATTTGTTTTTCCATCACCACTAAAGCATAGCTGTCCTATATGTTCATGCTTTTCAAAGCCTTTATTAATCATTGATAGTGACTGCACAACAGGACATGCATTGGAAAGGCCATGGAGCAGAATTCCCCCCCTCTCCCTCCCGCCCAACACTGTTTGTAGTCCTCTGTAGTCCTCTGGTTACACAGCTGAAGCTTTGTAGTTGTTGAATGTTGAAAGACGAAAGCTATAGGTCAGACCTTCTAAGCCACCGAGTGTCCACCTAACCAGGTGGGTCAGCATACTGCAGGCCTACTGCATATTTTGTTTGTTTTCCGTTATCAAATGCATGTCAAAAGTGATACATTGCACAGTAAATGCATAAAATGTAAACGCTGAATGCATTAACATCCCAATGGATTACTTGCTGCAGTTCATACTATTTGTGTACATTATATATGTACATACTATTTGCACAGATCATACAGCAGGGTTTTGGAAGTATTGCTTCAGCCTCTCATGTGACTAGGCAGCGTATAACGAACGGCAATTAGTGAATCTATGTAAATCGACGTGCAAGGGAAAATATGACTGGAAAACCAGTAAACTAGTTACCTTTCTCAAATTAAGTCCTGTGGGGATAACATGTATTTCATAAAACTCACTCAGCGGTTTTTTTGTTTTTCACCACCAAAACAAAGAAACTGTCGCAACAGCACAAATGGTGTTCATCTGCATGCTTTTCAATGCAGAATGCAATTCAGAATAAAGATACATGATTGTATTTTGTCCATCTTGCTCATTTAGTGCCCAACCCTTACAGCGCGGTATGCAGGAGAATGCAGTCCACCAGATGGGACTGTATTCAATTTGCTACAGATGAAATGGAGAATCACTCCCAAAGCCCAGATGGACCCCTTGCCATCCACTGTGTTATTGACCTGGTCTTTGAGTTGCTAAGCAACAACCAGTTTCCCCTGCGACTCTTCTCCACAGAAGCCGCCGTCTTCTCTCACCCCAAATGCTCTACATTACGGGACTTCACCATCCTCTTAAGTTTAAACGTGAGATAAGAGCACGTTTCTTGTCAATGCTGAGCTGTTCTAAGCTCCCCTAGATGTTTAAATAGGTCTTTACAACCCATATGTTAAGATCTAGTTCTTAACACCTTTGATGTTTAGATAGTTCTTACCAACCCAGATGTTGAGAGGTAGTTCCTAAAACCCCAGATGTTGAGATGTAGTTCTCAACACCCCAGGTTGTTAGATGTAGTTCTTAACACCCCAGCTATTTAGATTTAGTTCTCAACACCCCAGATGTTGAGATGTAGTTCTTAACACCCCAGCTATTTAGATTTAGTTCTCAACACCCCAGATGTTGAGATGTAGTTCTTAACATCCCAGCTATTTAGATTTAGTTCTCAACACCCCAGATTGTTAGATGTAGTTCCTAACACCCCAGATGTTTAGATTTAGTTCTTAACACCCCAGATGTTTCATGCAGCCAAATGTGTGTGAAGAGAAGACATTGAATATCCGTGTTTGTTTATTCTCTAGTGAAAGCGAAGTCTATTCTGAGATCTGTCTTTCTCTCCCTCCCTCCCTCCCTCCCTCCCTCCCTCCCTCCCTCCCTCCCTCCCTCCCTCCCTCCTTCTCTCTCTCTCCCTCCCTCTCTCTCTCTCTCTCTCTCTCTCTCTCTCTCTCTCTCTCTCTCTCTCTCTCTCTCTCTCTCTCTCTCCCTCTCTCCACAACAATCATCAAACCATGAACAAGGATAGTGCTGAAATATAAACAGAATTATATTTCTGCCACCCGATTGATATAATACGCATTTATTCTCCAACAGCTGGTTGAAGAAGTGGGCTAGACCGCAGGAACGAGCACCCATGTCGTCGCTGTCACCCAAACAGTGTTCTGACACATAAAGCGAAACATTTTCTTTTATTGTGAACATAAACTTCTGTCAGCCAAAGCTAGTGAGAGAGAGAGAGAGAGAGATGCTTTTGAGTGGGTGGCAGAGAGAGCATTCTCTTCTCTTCCCTAAAACACAAAACAAAGAGCCTTTCTTTGAGTCTACAGCTACTTTACCCTGCCTCGCTCTTCCCTAGTTACAGTAGCATCCCCCTCCTCTCTCTCCTCTCTCTGCCGTTCCCCCCCCCCCCCACCCACCGTTTCTCTCGCCTTATATTCTTCTCCCCCTACCCCCCCCCCCCCCCCCCCCCCCCCCCCCCCAACAACAGGCTTTAGCGGAGTGGTGGTAGCGCCGGGTGGAGGGTGGTGGGTGGAGGGTGGAGGGTGGAGGGTGGATGGATGTGGGAGCAGGGAGAATGCATTATTCAACAGTCTCGGGGGCTAGGAATAGCCACGACGAGAAGCGTGTGATGGTCGGGAACGGAGACGTTTCTAAAGATAGAAAGGTCATCTCTCAGCGTGACACCGCCTCATTATCTGCCATCGCTCCTCTGCCGTTCGGCTCAGTGTGGACCAGCCGATATTTGCAGCACGGTTCGTTTTGGGTTTCACTTGCGGGGAGATTGAATCTAAGCTGGGGGTGATTCCAGAAGGTGATGGGCTGTTTTGTCATCCTGAACCGGCTTCCCGGGGGAAATAAGCTTCTCTTAGCTGCTGCTGCTTTGAGGCCCCTCCATCCTGTTCTTCTGTACTGACAGCAGCAGTATTATATTTAGAACGGATTTCCCTTCCTGCCAGGACAGCACGGTGTGTCACGATAAACATGATGTGGGGATGCATCATAGACTCATGGAGTTAGGTGCAGAGTGGGTGTTTTCTAGAGAGTCCCTGTTTGATAACTGTCAGCCTCAGATCTCTTTTGTCATTGATCCTGATTACAGCAAAAGCCACGGTTTAGTGACATTTCGTAGCATGCTCATAGCATTTCCTCGCTCTGTCCCCCTATAGTGTAGGGAAAAGGGGAATGAATAAATAAATGTTTACTTTTGGGTAAAAAAAAGAGTGTCTCTAGCAATGAAAATAAATAAACGAGTGAACGAATATATAAATGGGTCACTGTTGTGTAACTAGTTTACTGCACTCTAGGCTTGGATCCTGACATTCCCAAGGACTGGGGGTTTCGAGAATGGGGAGAAATGTTCCCACCGTGTTTCTCTTTTGTGTCCTGCTCCGGTCATCAATTAAGCAGGACACAATCACGATAAATTAAGCAGGAGTCACTCATCGTTTAAAATGTAAAAGAAAAACGTTTTCCTTTCTGTGTCTTCCATAATGGATGCATATTGACCGTGAAGCCACTCATAAGATGAGGAGAGGATAGATAGGTCAAAGGTGAGCGGTATGTAGGATTTACTGGCATCCACTTGAGGTAAGATAATGTGAGAGCTGTAATAAGATAGGATAAGATAATGTCATATTAGATCATCTAAAATAACGTGAGATAATTTGAGAATATATTAGATGACATTAGATTGAACAAGATGAGATCAATAATACATTATAAAAAATATATCAAAGTAAAGGCGCTACATCTTGGCACCTTCCATAATTGTGGAAGCCTCTCCATGACACCGTCTCTGGACCCTCATGCCAGGGCATCCTTATGCAACGCCTCTGCCTCCCTCACCCCTGAAGCCCTTTATGTCAGATGTCTGGTCTTCAGGCCGGGCTGTGTGAAATGCTTCTGGTTATTGTGTGGCCTTCACCGTCTAACGATCGGTGCTCCCCTGTTCATTATCGCGCTTCTCCGAGAAAACACACCGAGACGCTCTATAAATAGTTGCCGCTCACACAATCAGTCGCCGTGGAGACGAACAATATATATATATATATTTATATAACAAGCAAGATGTTATTCCCGGCATCACAAGACCGGCCCGGTAGCTCTCCCTGCGTCCCCAATATATATATTGTCTGTCTCCATGGCGACTGATTGTGATAGATATAGATATAGATATAGATATAGATATAGATATAGATATAGATATAGATATAGATATATATGTACACAGCGCAGCATTGCCACCCACATCTCAGAAACGAGAGATGGAGCGCTGTTCTGCGACTTCTCGGAACGGGAGTAGTTATGCAACACTGCTCTGCATGCGATCTGGTTTTGGTGCAACGGTGTGAAAACGCAGGGAGAGCTACCGGGCCGGTCTTGTGATGCCGGGAATAACATCTCGCTTGTGTGTGGACCGACCTAGTGTCCCTCCGAGCAGCACATGTGGTTGTTTTCTACGAAAACACTTTGTGTGCTGACTCAGACCTGCAATCGCAAAGACTAGATCGCATTGTGTTGTCGGTTGTATAAAGGGATCATTCTGGGGTCATTCTGAACAGGGACATTCCTTGTGACAAGCAACTAACAAGTAGAAGGCATTAGCAAGAAGATATCAAATTATTAAATGAATAAACACATTGCATATGTATACTGTGTGTAGAGAGATTGTTTTTGGGATATAAATCATGGTGACCTACTAGTCAAGTCTACAGTTCAGTCCAGTCACTGATTGGTAGTCGTTTGTCCAATCACAGGTAGCGATTGGGGCAGCAGCGTCTCAGATAAAAGCTGATTGAATCCTGGCCTTGCATTAATCAATAACCATGTTGGTTATTTGAGCTGGTTACACAACTCTTGGTGAGTTGTTGTGTCATTCATTTTGATTAGCTTGTCACTTTTTGTTTATCCCTAGATTAAATGTTTGAATGGTGATGACCTTAATCAGAATAAACAAACAAACAAAAATACCAACAGAAAAAAGCCTTCAATTTGCTATTGCTATTTATATGAGCAACACAAGGCCTTGTGTTTGTCATGGCTCATACATATTGTTTGACCAATGACATGACAACACTACATTGTATATTTCCAGCAGAACTGCATTTAGTTGTTTCATTTTTCCAGACATGTATGAAAATGCAACTCAAAATGGCTTATCAATCGATCAATAACAATAACCTTTCCCGGGTCAAAGTTACCACACTCATTCACAATATTGCCCTTTCAACCGTGGGAAACGAAGGAATCCCTGGCACGATGAGCTGGTATTAACGTGCGGTCTAATAAATGCCTTTGTGACACCACAGTGGTGTTATACATTATCCAATCTAAACAGAGGATCTGCTCTCTCTGTGGATTAGGCACAATATGAAAGAAAAATATTCAAATATACCTTTATAGTTTAGCTTTCTTCCACACCATCGTGTTATCTTTTTTGATTAGATCTACCTCTAAATGTGTCACTGTGATTCTCCTTAGTTTGTCAAACTCATTTCTTTATTGTTATGTTTTCCCCCTGTAAATAAAGTTTGAATGGATTGAGGCGGCGGCGGAGAGGACGATGCAACGGCTTACTTGGCGAGCTTCATCTCGATCTGCTGGCGGATCTCCTGGCGCTCCAGGTCGGTCCGAGCCGGGAAGATGTTCCGGTCCTCCAGCTCCTGCTTGCTGGGCCGGTTCCGTAGTTTCACCGTCAGAAGCTCCTTCCTTAGCCTGCGAGGAAGTGTGCCTGCATGTGGAGGTACACACACACAGAAAAACAGGGAGATTGGTACCTGAGGAGTAGAGCCAGACGGTGGGGGGGGGGGGGGGGGGGCGGTCAACTGCCAACCCAAAGGTACTGGTTTCCATCCCCAATGTTGGCAACCTGTAGACATCCTTAATGGCTGACCCCTGCCTGCTCCATAATAACCGAATTCACTGTCATTCCATTCACTGTAACTCAAATAACTTTGTTTGCATGGTCAAAGACGAAATGCAATTTTTGGAGAAACTATACCACACAGTATAAAATATCGGATAATCCGTTCAATAGGAAACAGTAGGACCCAGGTTCCCAAGCATGTCTGTGAGTCAAAACAAACGGTTCCTTGTTATTTCCTTCTTCCTCGGGTCAGCGCCACAACCATTGGTACCTCAGTTGTTAGAGCATTGGTACGGCACGCGGTTTACACTCCCAGGGTTGTGGGTTTGATTCCCTGTGGGGCCACCCATGCAACAAGTACTCAACGCATGCAAATACACAGCATTTGCCCACCGCCGTTATCCAAAGCGTCTTCCCCTACCGCAAGCGCGCACACATTCCTGACATGGGGAAATGGAACCCCCAACCCTTGCAGCGTCGATACCTCGCCCTACCCGTGGCACCAGACAGGAGGCCTGGAGGTTTCCCTGTTCCCGCCTCACCTGAGATGACGGAGTCGTTCCACTCCTCCAGGTCGTTGGGGAGCCCCGAGGTGTTGGAGAAGCACTGGTCCAGCCGCATGTTCTCCTTGTTCTCCTCCGCCTCCTTCCTGGGCCAGTCGCCGCCCCCCGTGCCGTGGCCCATGCCGTGGCCCGTGCCGTGGCCCATGCCCATGCCCAGGCCCAGGCCGCCGAAGCTGACGTGGGCCGCTGACGGCGGGCGATGCTGCTGGTTCTCTGAGCTGCAGGAGCGCGAGAGCCGGCCGTCGGTGCACCACGGCCGGGGCAGTGAGGCCAGCTCGCTGCCGTCGTGGACACTGTGGAGGTGGAGGAGGTGGAGGAGGAGGAGGAGGAGGAGGAGGAGGTGGAGGAGGAGGGAGACTTTAATGTGAGCCAACAGTCTGAACACATTTAGGAGGGTTCCCGAGTTCAATGCCATGCTCTGCAGAGGCAAGTGGTGCTGAGGTGTCTTTGAGCGAGGGACTGAAACCGCTATTTGCTGTTACTGACACCTGAGACCAGTGGCCATAATGGGCTAGAAACTGCTATGAAACTGCTAATCTATTCTCTATTAATATGCGACAGCCACTCCGCTAGTGGGGAGGACGTCATTGTCATTAGAACTAGATGAGAGTAATCGACCGCGTGCGATTTCATACAAAAAGCCCACACCTCTCCTGTCGGTTCTTGGAGGCGAAGGCTCGCTGCAGTTCCTCCATGATGCAGCTGGGGGGCATGGGAGGGTGCATCATGTTGCCGAGGTGGGGGGATCCTGAGGAGTTGGAGAGGGGCCCCCGCAGGGGCAGCACACTGGGGGCCAGGCCCTCCTGGGGTCTGGGGATGGGCTCTTTGTGGATGTAGGAGTTAGGCAGATGGGTGGGCAGCGACATGGGTCCTGAATCTGGGAGGAAAGATGACGAACATCAACATCAGGAAGTGTAATGGTGCAGGATAGGCCAGTAGGGGACAGGGTGTTTGACTCCCAGCTGAAACATTCTGGGTTCAAAACCCCAATATCTGCAACCTACCTGTAAGCATCCTTGAGCAAAACGCTTTATCCCTACCTGCTCATTGATTGAACAGATATCCGTTTAAATGGAGGGTTTCAAATAAGGCCATAGAGGAACTTTAAAAGACGCTAAGAGTGGACAGAAAGTTTCTAGATTCTCTACAAAACGAATTAGTGAAAAACCTTCCAAGACATTTCTCCTCACCCAGGTCATCTCCCTTGAGTGCTAAGGGTGATGACCTGGCCTTTTGTTTTGCTTCACGTTGTGCACGTGTTTTGTCTCGTGCATGTGTTTTGTTTCGTGCATGTGTTTGGATCCGTGCACGTGTTTTGTCTCGTGCACGTGTTTTGTCTCGTGCGCGTGTTTGGTTCTGTGCACGTGTTTTGTCTCGTGCACGTGTTTTGTCTCGTGCACGTGTTTTGTTTCGTGCATGTGTTTGGTTCCGTGCACATGTTTTGTCTCGTGCACGTGTTTTGTCTCGTGCACGTGCTTCTGTGGAAGCACGTGGATGCTTACTCACCGTCTCCGCTGTGGATTCTGGGCGGGACGCAGGGGGGCGGTGCCTGGGGCGGGGAGCTCCCGGGCGGAGCAGCAGACTCCTCCTCCTCCCAGCTCCCCTCCTGGCTCCTCTCTCCCACCTCCTGCAGCGCCTCGGGGAGCTCTGCTCCGCAGGAGGCATCGTCCTCCCCCTCCTCCTCCTCCTCTCCCTCCTCCCCTGATTCCAGCTCCTCCTGATGGAGACGCTCCTCCTCAAACTCCTCATCCGGAGGTGGGGGTGCTGATGGAGGAGGGACACACACATACACACACACACATTCACACACACACACACACACACACAAACACATACACATAAACATACATGTTTAGTTTAAAACAATAAACAATAGTCTATACGTATTACAGCAGGAATTGGGATGGCAAAAGATTTGAACTATGCCAATTATACATATAATACAAAAGGTAAATTCTTAAATGTTTTGTATAAATTTACAAACACAAATATAGTCCAATACCGAATCAACTGGAATAATCATTTACATAATAATAGTCTGCTATATAATTGTTAACAAAACATCATAATACCTCCTATGAATGACTTATAGTCTTTATTTTACATCATGATTGTCTAGTGACTAGACAACAACAGCGTGCCTCCTTATGTAGACTAGACTCTAGTCTCGGGTAGGTTGGTGGCATGCTGTTATATAAAATGCGTCTACTGCTCTCTTGTGGTAGATTTGTATAACTTGTGATGCAAAACGTAAAATATACACTTTTCTGTATTATTTTATGAAACAATGTTTTAAAACAAAGAAAGAACCATATTTTCATACGTTACTCTGTATGAAACTATAACTGTAAAAAAACACATTCAATAAGTGTTTTGTGTCCCCTGGTCCTTTATCCATCCTTTATATGCATTTCATATTTATTAATATTACAGCACAGCGCCAAGGCAACTCATCGCTAAGCAACGGAGGGGCAAAACCTCCCCACCATCAAACAACAGCGAACATAGATCCATGCTGTAAATAAACTAGATCTGCTCTCAGCCACCTCTGTGCTCATCGATCTTTCAAGACGAATCACCAGAGCTGACACACCCAGCCCCTCACCAATCCATCTCCCCCTCTCCTCCTCCTCTCCTCTCCTCCTCTCCTACTCTCCTCCTCTCCTCCTTCCCCCCTTTCCTACTCTCCTCCTCTCTCCCTCTCCTCCTCTCCCCCTATTCCTCTCCTCCTCACCTCCTCTCCTCCTCTCCTCCTCTCCCTCTCTCCCCCTCTCCCCCTCCCCGATATGAACCAACCAGCCTCCACTAAGGATTCCCATTCAGACTAACGCACAGAGGAGCACACAAACCTATACTTGTGTAAGATCAGGCCATCACACAGCGTAAGAGACAACCAGGCGAGAGCCGATGATTAAGTAAGACAAACGTTAGTGAGACTAAACAATCGAGTGCTTTCCTGAGCTAAAGAGCTCCTTCAGGCAACAGCCTGACTGTGCTCAGACGCTCATCCAGGATAGATGACTTTCTACCAGCAACAGTCAGGTGTATTTTAACAAGCACGACCGCTGCTTTTATGACTATAATGATGACAATCTTGTTGTCATTGTCAATTAGTTAACGATGAGCTGATGTGCGTAGTCAGTAGAGGAGTTTTTCCATAGGCCTGTAGTATTTCCCTTATTCTGTACACCTGCTCTGATTTGTGTGTGTGTGTGTGTGTGCCGGTGTGTCAATTGGGTGTTGGGTCTTCCTTCTTGTCTATGCCGTAGGTCTATGTGGTGGCATCTAGTTTTCCCTTTTAGGGATTCATAAAGGGGATGGCATTACGTGGTTAGCTAACGGTCACCACTGCACCACTGAGAGACTGAATATCGTTTTGGTGGTTGTGGAGTGTGTGTGTGTGTGTGTGTGTGGGGGGGGGGGGGGGTGGGTCCCTTACCTGGCGAGGGGAGGTCCTGGTCGGGACCCAGGTACTCCACGCTGCTGACGACCAGGCGGGGGCTCAGGTGCCCCACGAAGGAGCCTCCCCCCAGGAGGAGGGTCCCGTCAGGGGAACAGCAGCAGCCCTGCTGGGCTGAGCAGGCGTCGTGGCGGCACATCAGGCTGCTGGACAACGCTACATCTGAGGGGGGGGGGGGGGGGGGGGGAGGAAGGAGGGAGGAAGGGGGAGAGAGAGGGGGGTGGAGGGAGAGATGGAAGGGGGGGTGGAGAAGTGGGGGGTGGAGAGGGGGGAGCGTGGATGGGTGAGGAGGTAGGAAGGGGGAGAGGGGGGTGGGGGTGAAATGGAAGGGGGAGGTAGAGAAGTCGTGGGTGGGGTGGGGGGAGAGAGAGAGGGGAGGGAGATGGAGAAGGGGGAGAGGGAGAGGGAAGGATGAGAAAGAGGGCAGTTTGGGGGAGGGAGGAGAAGACAGTGGAAGGAGAGGAAGGAGGAGGAGAGGAGGGGAAGGAGGAGGAGAGAGGAGGGAGAGGAGGAGAGGACGGTGAGGGGAGAAGAGCGAGGGAGGTGTTAATAAGATGTGATGAACCATACACAGAGAAGGAACGATGCTTGTATTGCTGTAGATGCAAAAAGAGGGATGCTTTCCTCAAGTGTTCTGCCTGCTAGTAAACGGTCTTTCAGAAGCCTTGACCTGGTTTTGATGCAGTGAAAGCATCTTCCTTGGCCTCCTGTCTGCCACCCTGTCTCAAACACGCTACACGGGCTAATGCATGGTACGCCTTCAGCGCTGTATTTCCCCTTTCTTTGTATCTCTGCTGTATTAGTTTATAGTCTCATTTGAAGCACTTTTACCCATAGGACACTGAAATGAAATGAAGAATGAAAGAGACATAAGCGTTGACCACAGTCTCTCGCCTGTCATCGATTTTGTGTCTGTTTGGCCTATGAATGAGCCTGGAAATAGTCGGACTATTTGAAGAGTTGTCCCAAATAGTCCCGAACCAAACAGGGAGCAGCTGTTACTCAAAGGAAGAAGCATAACTATTCATTACAGTCATCATTCACACCTGACCTCCTTTCAGAGGCCCACAAATGCACAAATGTGTGTGTATGTGTGTGTGCATCTATGTAAGTGTGTGTGTGTGTGTGAGTCTGTGTTTCTGTGTGTGCGTGCCTATGTGTGTGCGTGTGTGTATGTTTGCCTGCGTGTGTGTGCATGTTGTGTGTATGTGTGTGTATGTGAGTGTTTGCGTGTGTCTGTGTGTGTGTGCATCTGTGTTTGTGTGTGTGTGTGTGTGCCTGTGTGAGTGTGTGTGTGTCTGTGTTTGTGTGTGTGTGTGTGTGCGTGCCTGTGCGCGTGCCCGTGGCTGTGTGCGTGTGCATGCATGTGTGCGTGAGCGTGTTTGCCTGCGTGTGTGCGTCTGTGTCAGCGCACGTGCTCTGGTGCACTCTGAAACCTAGCGTGTCACCGTCCGCACTTCCGAATAAACACTCCTCTGTCCAGCTGTCCGAACGAGCATCCCCACCCACACAAGCTCATCCACCCCAAAAGGACCCCCTCACCCCCAACCCCACCTCAGCCCTTCTCCCCGTTCTCCAACCCCTCCGCCCGTCGACACGTGTGTACTCCAGCCCTCCGTGAAGCTCTCACCTGTGGAGCTCTGCTTGAGCTTCTCGTTCTTCTTTTTCCTCCACTTCCAGGGCTTGAAGAGACGGCCCAGTGTGGCCAGCTTGCTGTTGCGGCGGATGGGCGGAGTGTGGACCCCCGTTACCAGGCAACCTGTCCTCAGCACCCTCTGCTGGTTCATCACCTCCTCTGCAGGCCGGGGCGGGGCGGGGTGGGCCGGTGTCATAGAGGCGAGACAGGAAGACACAAGAAGAGGAGGGGGAGTGAAGGGGGGAGGAGGAGGAGGAGAAAGGAGAGGGGGGTGTTTGGAAAAGGGGAGAAGTGTGGAGGAGGAATCGAGAGGAGAGAGGGGGGATGGGAAGGGGGACAGGGTATTTGGTTTGGAACAGAGTAGAGAGAGAGAGAGAGAGAGAGAGAGAGAGAGAGAGAGAGAGAGAGAGAGAGAGGGAGAGAGAGAGAGAGAGAGGGAGAGAGAGAGAGAGAGAGAGAGAGAGGGAGAGAGAGAGGAGAGAGAGAGAGAGAGAGAGAGAGAGAGAGAGAGAGAGAGAGAGAGAGGCAGACATGATTGGTTAGACGCACAGCAGTAGGAATCATGTTGAATTAAGAGGCAACACCCAGTTCCAAAAACAGAGGTGCGAGACATGGGCGTAGTCTGGTGCAACCACAGCGGCCCGTGTGACCGGACGAAAACCGTGACTGGCTCGGACTACAGCTGCTGGGAACGGACCTTGGACAATTGGGAAGAGTACATTTTTGTCCACGATGAAACCCATTCCTTAACCATATGCGAAGCGTCACACAAATATGGGAATTGGCCGAGTTTTGGGGTGCAGAAAGTACGGCGTTTCCGTAGAGACCAGCAGATGGCCCTGGCTGCTCTGTGATAGGTCAAGCCATAGACATCCCCTCGTTTTGTTTTCACTTTATGTGTTGTTTCATAAACTGCTGCTGGTCATCTTTTGCTACAAGGCACTCCAAGTCAATTGATCGAGAAGAATGATTCATCTTTATGCTCATGGCATTTATGTGTAGGTATGAATTGTGAGGGTGTGTGTGTGTGTGTGTTTGTGTCCGTGTGTGTGTGTGTGTGTGCGTGCGAGAGAACACTTTCTCTCTATCGCTCTTTCTCTCTCTCTCTCTCTCTCTCTGTGTAAATGTCTCTCAATTTCTCTCTCTCTTTCTCTCTATCACGCTTTCTCTCTCAATGTCTCTCTCTCTCTCTCTCTCTAAATGCCACTCTATGTCTCTCTGTATGTGAAGGGGAACCTGGTACTCCATGAGTAATGACAGTGACACCTCATAGCAGACAGCATGGTGTGGGCCCCTGGCGCTGGGTGTGTGTGTGTGTGTGTGTGTGTGTGTGTGTGTGTGTGTGTGTGTGTGTGTGTGAATTAGAGACCGAGAGGGAGAGACAGAGAGAGAGAGAGAGAGAGAGAGCTTGGGTTATGCAGCCATCCCTGTATCTAGGAACAGCTCATCTGTTGATGTATACGTTGTTCTGTATTATAACTGCTTTTAGATTAGCTCAAAACTTTCTCTTCCTGTTGCATGTGTGCACCTGTTCACCTGTGCACCTTTATGCCTGTACACATGTACACCTGTCTGTACGCCTGTGCGCTTGTGCGCCTGTGTGCCTGTCCACCTGTGCGCCTGTCCACCTGTGCACCTGTACACCTGTACGCCTGTACGCTTGTACACCTGCACCTGTACGCCTGTACGCTTGTACACCTAAACCCATCATCTTGTAAGCAGAGATGCGCTTGGACATCAACAAGGATCACCATGGTGGATCATCAGTCAGGGTGTGTCGATTTTTAGCTGAGCTGGCAGGGGTTAAGGGCGGGATTAAACAGGAGGAGCGGGGTGGTGGGGAGAGAATGAGATGAAAAGGTGTTTTTTTCCTTCTATTCCTCTCACATTTCTCACTGACTTTTCTTTCTCTGTGTCTCTGTCACTCTGTCACTCTGTGTCTCTGGCTCTCTCCGTTTTCCTCCCTTCTCGGTCTTTCTTTCTTTTCTCTCTCTCTGTCTTTCTCTCTCTCTTATTACTCTTCTCCTACTCCCTCGGTCTCTGTGAAGACATCCAGGAAACAGGTCAGTTGACCCAACCCGGGTCAGTGACTGTGAAACGGGCGTGGCTTGGCGCGGTGCCAGGGCAGCACACGTGAATAGAATCGTCACGTGCACGCAGAATATCCAGGTCAAGACTGATGGAGACGCGAACGTACATGCACAGAAAACACAGAGAGAGCGAGAGAGATTGGGAGGAAAAAGCTTAAAAGAGACAGGGAGGAGAGAAAGGTGTGTGTGTGTGTGTGTTTGTGTGTTTGTATGTGTTTGTGTGTGTGTGTGTGTGTGTGTGTGCGTCTGTGCATGGGTCTGTGTGTGTGAGAGAGAGTGTCAGCGTAGAGGAAAGAGAGGGAGACAGAGAAAGAGTGTTGGAGATAGAGGGGGAAGTGGGTGGGGGTTGGGGAGTGGGAAGAGAGAGAGAGAGAGAGACAGATAAAGAGAGAGCGAGAGAGAGGCGGGGGGCGGGTCAGACCTGCTGCTGTTGCTATGGCGACTACATCCAGATGCTGTCGCAGCATTGGGAGCCAGCGGGAGGAGCAAGTCAGCCCGTAGTCAGAGGGAGAGGAGGAGGAGGAGGAGGGGGGAGGGGCCTGAGGAAGTGGAGACCGAGCCCCAAGACTGAGCAGCAGCTCAACGCTCGTGTTATAGGCCCCGGTGCATTCTGGGAAGCGGGATGGAAGACGCTAGCATGTCTGCGTGTGAAAGTGGGGAGGGAGGAGAAAAGGGAGGGAGGAGAATAAAAAAAGGAGAATGGGGGAGGGAGGGAGGGTGGGGAGGGAGGTCTGGTTAAGGGAGGAGTGATGGGAGGGGGCTGTTGCTATACGGAAGAGCTTGGAGGAAAAACTGGGCTCGGCCAATCAGGCCGCTTCTATTTATAATGTATATCAAGCAACTCGGGGGGCTTGTTTGATGAGATGACAGGAGCCTTTAGCAGAAACATTCAACACATGGTTCCGCACATGGGCTGTTGCAGCCATCTTGGATTTGTTCTTAAATGCTCTGCAGGAGAATGGAGACACATGTGTGACAGGCTAGCAGGATTGGACCGCATGCACCGTGCAGCGGTGCAGCAGAATTCTAATGAACATGCTAATCCAAATAGGATTTGGGAAATCCAACGTGTGGTGGACTGTTACTGTGCATGCTTGTGATGCTCCTCCTGGTGGTGACACAACTCACATCTGCACAGCCCATAAGCTGGAGGCAATATGAGTTGGTACGCTGAAACGCTTTGGAGCAAGATTGAACATGAGCCGGTACGATGTGCTTCAACATGGCGATGACATCGCAAAAATTAAATAACTCAGATGTGTTTGCTGCACTCTTCTTCATCAGGTCACCTCTAACACGCGTGTGCTACTTCTGCAAGCGTGCTGCTGCGGCCACCAGCCACGCCCGGTTTCTCCATCATCTCCACATATGGAGCACCAGAGTGTTCTTCACCATCATCTCCACATATGGAGCACCAGAGTGTTCTTCACCATCATCTCCACATATGGAGCACCAGAGTGTTCTTCACCATCATCTCCACATATGGAGCACCAGAGTGTTCTTCACCATCATCTCCACATATGGAGCACCAGAGTGTTCTTCACCATCATCTCCACATATGGAGCACCAGAGTGTTCTTCACCATCATCTCCACATATGGAGCACCAGAGTGTTCTTCCCCATCATCTCCACATATGGAGCACCAGGGCATTCATCACAATGCTTAAACAGAGCAGAGAAAGCAGAGCATATTTTTTACGTCACGCTTTTTCAATTCAGGGTTTTTCACGTCACACTTTTCTAAACCAGGATTTTCCAGATTTATTGCTAGATTTATTGCTAAATTTTTTGATTTTCCAAGATTTCCAAGATTTTCCAAGATTTTTCTAGATTTTTCTAGATTTTCCAGATTTTTTCCAGATTTTTCCAGATTCTAGATTTATTTTTTTCTAGATTTTCAGATTATATATATATTTTTCCCCTCGATTCTAGATTTTTTGATTCTAGATTTTTCGATTCAAGATTTTTTAAGCCTAGATGTTGAAATTCCTGATTGTACAACTCACACTTATAACACACACTTATCTGCTTGTTTTCCACAGATGAATGGATTCTCAGCATGGAGCACACCTCCCAAATCCTCCCTAAACACAGTGAAGACAGCCTTCTGTTTTCGTTACTGATCTGTCACAAACTGCAAGGCCTAGACCTTAATATTTATTGATATTTGGTCATCTATCACCCAAATACATTGTGTACATTTTCGTATTGTCGATTGATATTAATGTATTCTTAAAGCCGGGTTTGGATCATCCGACCACCTCCAAAGCCACCTCCCTTTCCTTCCACATGAATAATTCCTTGTGTGGGACTTGTGTGGGACTTGTGTATTAGCATAATGCCACCACGGCACCACCGATATACGCCAGCATATCTGTAAGGAGGATATTTATAACGCTAATACATTGACGAGATATTGCCACAAAATCCAGGCTGTGAAAAGGATCAGGGCTTTACTCTTTTAATATGATAATCTCAAGGATTAACCCGGGTAATATGTTGGTCCTAGCCATAGGCTACATGAGGGGGGGGGGGTTAGAAGAAATTCAAACTATCACAACGATGATCACCACGACATTTCAGACGAAATAGAATGGCAACCCATCACTCAGAAATGAGCAATACATTCATACAGACATGGAACTCTACCGGCAAACTACGGTACACAGATATTTCCCTGACCTCTGAGAGCGAGAGAGAAACATCCTGGCACTGCAGTGGAGCCGTTGTCTTTGTGGACAAAAAGCACAAATTAAAAGATGAATAAATGTCACCTTTGAAATAAAATACAATTCAGACACCAAAATAGGGGGCTTGAAGTCTCCCTTCCACACCAGATCCCACACGACGCTAGCAGGGGTCTCCTCCTGACCCGTTTCACCAACTCGCTTGCGTGCCCTTGAGCACAACACGTCATACAGTACACTAGCTAACCTCCATACTGTAAACCCTCCCCCCCATCCCCCCGCCCCACCCTGCCAAAACTACCGGGGGCTGCCATCTGTCTGTAGCCCAGGGGCCCCCGGGAGCCCTGCCCTTGTCGGATAGCACCAGGCTAACCGCTAGGGGACGAGAAGAATATGGAGGACGACAGCAGCCGGAGCTGGGGACGCGTGGGAACGTACCAGTGAGAATTAGTATGACTGAGAAAAGGTGAAAGACAACGGAAATGGATGAACGAATGGAAACTATACGCACAGCGGCTGGGAATGAAAGGGAAACTGGCTGGTCAAGGACAAGTGCTGGCTGAGCAACAGCTAACACATCCTTCAAAGGGAAAGCGGGAGAAAGAAGGAGAAAGTAGGAGAGAGAAGGAGAAATGAGGAGAAAGGGAGAAAGAAGGAGAAAGGAGAATGACACGAATGTATTCCTTTTGCGAGATGACTGTACTCGTCGTGAATGAGTAAAAGTTGAGATCAGACTACCGCCCTGAACATCAAAACTCCTGAAGAAGGACTACAGCTCTCCATAGCCTCTGGGTGTCTCAAAACGCTTTTATTTTGAAGGGAAGCGTGAGACGTATTCTTGGTTTGACAACAAGTAGTTGATAGGCGATCTGAAAATGTTGCTGTTACACAGCCTTGTGAGACCATCTTGATCTCGCAAGGTCACATTCTGTCTCTCTCTCTCTCTGCAGATCAGTCTGTCCTCGAGCCCGTTGAAAGCCTGCCCCGCTTAAAGAAAGAAATGATACGACCAATCAGTGCTAAGGGGGGCGGGACAATGGCTGCGTCTAAGGAAAGTGTACCAATCAACAGAGCATTCGAAACAGTCTTATTCTAAATAGACTGAATGACGATGTTTGAAGCCGGCCAGCTCA